>OY754973.1:15996979-16206979 GCA_963576475.1 Molanna angustata
TATACTTGCATATCCAAAAACTTATTTCCAAGCGAACAAATTTTCATGATTAAAATCTAATATAGAACTATCAAAAATTTGATTGATAGGGAACATGTAAAAAACGCATTTTGTGGAGGACTCATTGCCTGCAGGCAATTTATATCAGTCAACAACACATTGTAAACGATATCATAGTCAAATATACCTAAGACGATATTTTAATTTATTCCAAGCGATCGCAAAGCGTAGAAGAACAAAAATATTTATAAACATCGTATCTATAACTACAACATATAGTGTGCTTACAACAGCAAACAAAATGTCCAAGTGTTGAAAATGAGGGGGGCCTGAGAGGTTCAATTTCCACCGATATGCTCTGGTGATTTAATTAAGGATAATTAAAAGAAATTGAATTCATTATAAGGACGTCCACACTCCACACACAACACACAGGCTCAGTAGAGTCTAACATAAGATGTATGGGAAACTACAACCAAATTATTATTGTTACTAACTATAATATTATGTATTCTACCTACCGTGTCCGTAATGATATTCAAATTAGACCTAGACTGAACACCAAATATATTTATAGATATACTATTTCATTGGTACACACAAAATGATTCGTATTTTTTTTCATTATAATTCATAAATGAATAATATCAAAAATTAGATTTAGGCGTACGCAAAGAAGAATTATCTGGTAAATGGTTGGTTGAAAGAAATTGCCTAATGGCAATAAGCCCGCCAATATGCAATACATTAGTTTATATAGAATAAGGTATATCTCGGATATAATTTCAACAAATGTGTGTTATAGTATAAAGATGTAGTTTATCTGACTACTTTCTATAATAGTAAAATATTTGTGAAACTTCATAATATATAATTAGGACAAATTATATGAACTTCAAAATTGAATAGTACTTTAATGGGGTCATATTTTTGTCGCTTCATTCTCGTGCAAAATCTTCAGTAGTATTGACCTATTATTATTTTTAATCTTTGAAATATTTACTTAATACTTTGTGACCTATATGTGCTTGAAACCATTCTCTAAAGAAGTTGATTGAGAGTTAGAAAAATGTATTTTTTATTGTTATTTTGGTCAGTATCAATATGAATAACCTGTAAGGATACATCAAATGATAACCGTGTGGTTCTGATGTTTATTATCATTTAAAATTAAAATAAAAAACAAATTATTATTTAAGATATATTATCAACTCGGAAAGTTAAATAGAGCCGTATGGATCGTTTGTTTGTACAAGCTTTTAAAACTGTTTACAAGACTATAACCCGAAGCTTGAAATGTAACCATATGTTTATTAGTTACAAACAAGCTTTAAAGTCGGAATAGATATAACAGACGTTTTAGTAATTTTTTTGTCACTTCTGAAACCATAATGGGGTTAGGGGCGATATGGTGATGAACCATTAGAAGGTTATTTAAAGCATGGTTTGTTGTTAGCACAAACTTAACGCCGGGGTAACTACTTTGTTGTCGTGTCAAAACGTAGTTGCTCATCTGTTGTTGTCTTCTTATAAAAACAAAAAAAAGATGATATCCAATATTATTTTCTTTTTCACGTTTTTGTCAAAAGATCACTCTGATGATTATATAATTCGTACCTATGTTTCTGAATGAACGTTTAACGTCTATCAAAACAAATAACACTGAAAATTATAAATTTAAAAACCAGGATGGAAAGATGGAAACTACAAATGTTGAGACAAGATAATTTTATTTCAAAATTAGTGTGTTGTAGCAGCTGTAAACCTAAAAGTTAAGGTTTACCAAATAAATACATACTACAAATCACTCATACATACCTTCACGCCATATCCCTCACGGGGTAGGCAGAGAGAACCGAACGCCACTTACTTCTTTCTATCTTGACATAGATTCATCGCCTCCTCAACATTCATACATCGTCTTATACATGTTCGTCTGTTGTTCACGCTTCTAACATTTTCGTCTTTGAAAATACAGTTCACATGGACATGCCATCCCTTCCTTGGGCGGCCCCGACCTCTCATTCCATTCCTGTCCGCAATGTATATTTTCTTCGTCAGGCGTTCCTCATTCATTCTCCTCTTGTGGCCAAACCATCTCAATGTGTTCACTTTCATTCTATTAATAACATCTTTCTTTATCCTTCATTCTTTCCTCATGTCCTCATTTCTGACCCTGTCATACATCGTTCTATTACAGATTAAATATTAATATTATTGATTAAATATTAATCTAATTTGATTTTTACACATAAAACTATAGAGTTCTATAATATAAATACTGCCTAATTGCTAAAATTATAAATACATCACTATTTGCAATTTTTTTTTAAATGAAAAAGTAAACCATTTGCTGATGTTCTGTAAATCTAAAAATATGTATAAACAACGTAATAAAAATAATATAATTTGTATGACGCTATTTTGTTAACTTCCTCTCTGATCTCTGTCCTTCTCTTTCAACAGCCTATTATTATTTAGCTTTGACAATGGCAGCAATATCAATAGGGTTGCAGTATAAAAAGCATTCAAAGTTCAATAGACGTATTGTAATACTGTATGGAAGCTGTTACGTATACTCGAACCCATACATTAAAACATGCCACAATAAACGCACCAGAGACCGGAGGGTCAACAGATGAAGGGATCAATGCGACAGTATAAGAAAAAAAAATTTAAACATATATTTAATTTGGTCCTTTTAGCTCGATGTCCCTTTCTGGAACGAACAGGGAAGACCCTTGTGTGTATCAGTGTGTGTATAGTTGTGTGCAGTGTGTTAAGTTATGGGGCATGATAGTGTGCTAAGCTATGGCACATGCTACAACAGAGACAGGGTAACTAACTAAATCAGTTGGGGTCTTCAGGTATTAAAACATCATGGTCTACTCGTAAATTTAGTGTTGTGGAAACTTAACAAAGTTAATGTTGTAAATTGAACATTGTACGGTTTATAAGAACGAGTGTGTGATAAGAATGTAATATTTCATACGTTATTTTAGCACAAGGGGTCTTCTGATTTCAACGTGTCTGTCTCATATTGACCGTTTAAGAGGAGTAGGTACACTTAGGTTGTGTTTCTGGAACAAACATTAAATTAAAAGTATAGTTAAAATACTTTGTTTTCATAAAATTATTCAGAAGTTTTGGTTGCTTCATTAAAATCTAATGCCGTCAAACAACGCATTTTTGAACAATTTCACGAAATTAAATCATTTTAACTATACTATTACCGTTACTTTTGTTGAAACAGCCCAGCCTTAGCCGTTTTATTTTTTAGATGGGTGGTGGCAGAGCGGTTAGCGCGCTGGGCTAGTAATCCAGTGGTCGCAAATTCGAATCCTGCCACGACCGATTTCGTTCACCTATAGTACAAGCATGTTGTTTGCTTAGTTTAGGGAATGTATGAGGAAGTATATGTACTTGATACAAGAACATATTCATTCTTTTTAAAAGAAAAAAAAATATTGATGTCGTTTTGAATGTATTTATTTTTTTGTACGAATTTTGCAAAAAAAATACATATTCGTCCTTGCATTACGTTAAGTTCATTGAAATAAATCATCAAAACATACATAATTTAAGTAAATAAAATTTGATCTTATTTTAATTTTGTTTTATTATTGAAATGTACGAAATTTGTAGTCAATACAAAAGGGAGAGGTTTTAACTATATTCACATAATATTTGAAGGCGAGCAACGCTTTTAGTAATAGTTGCAAATTTAAATTTATTTTTGATAACACTGACGATATTTTTAAAACTAAAGAAATATAAATATTTCTCTTTTTTAGCTTTTTTTAAATATTTTACTATAGTAGTATATCGAGTAAAAAATATATTATATTGGTGATAAAAGTTTGGTGTCATAATCACATAAGAGGTGATTCACCTATAAGAACTACCCCCAGGCCCCCATTAGGGCGGATGTGACGCGGAAGGGGAGACCAAATTAAATTTTGGTACCATAATGTGTATTTTTGGGATTCCGTTTCCCCGAAGCCGTTCAAGTTCCGCCGTATTTAGGCCCATACATACATATCGTGGTTTGTGGTTAACTTCAAACGCATTGCAGAGGTCAAGAATGCGACTACAATGCGATCAAGTCTGCTAGAAGAGGGGCACACCCCGCATACCAATGAATGATAGTTTGTATTTAATATATTGATTGATTCGTTTGACACTAATCAATTTTTTGAAATACTTAGTTTAATTAATAATAGCGCGGAAAAATGCGTACATTATTCTTGAAATATTTTTTTATAGCGACGTATCGTTTTATCGCAGTTTATTGGTGAATGTTTTTGTTTCACGTCAAACAAACTAACTAATTTAACTTAAATATAGGATCACATGAATTAATTTGATCACAATAATAAACTCACATTATGTAGAATAAGAAAATAAAAAAAAACTATATGATACATTTCAAAATACAGTCTATAATAATAATTATTAATAATGAATTATTTTTAATTAAACATGATGTATAAAAATTAAAATGGTATTAAAAGATATGGGTGAAATCTCTCTTCGTAAGTTATTGATAATCAATCCATTTCAAATGCGTTTTTGATAATTGAAATACAAGGTCGGTCTTTAGAAACAAATCATGATAATATGTACCTACTTATTCAAACAGATAAATGTTATTGTATCGACTTGCGAAATATACCTAACTTCAGCGTTGGTAAAAATGAATGATGACAGAACAGTCACTGTGATTGAAAGAAGTTACTCTTGCGCGATAAGCCTTTGTACGTTAGTGGAAAGAATCAAGTAATAACATGATACATGTATTTATTTCCTTATCTGTTACTAATGAAGATCTAATGTGAGCTTGTTGACATTTCAGAGATAAAGATAATGTCGGCGCAATAAAGATTCAGACATTGCCATTGGAGGAGGATAACAGTGTTGGATGACTTCAGGTCTCGTCTGAAAATAAAAGACTAGCACGCGAAGGTCAGAATTTAGTCTTTCAAAATGTTATTTTCATGCATCAATTATGAAATAGTATTATCAATTATAATTTTATGAGTTCAAATAACCGAGAGGTTTTTTTGTATATTTTTCAAATTATTTTTCTTTATTGTTTATGTTTGATTACTCCTGTTGATTCTTTTGCATTCAATAGCATGTATCCGTAGACCAAATTGAAAAAGTACTGCCTCAGAACAGACTCGTCTAGTGAGAAGGTAAATTTTTAAATAAGAACAATTGTAAATAGTATGTTTATAATAAATCTTGATTAAATTAAGTTACTTTTTTATTGTAATGTGAAAATAATGGCAATAAATGATTTGGATATGTTTGACAGGTCTAAAAAATTAAATTTTTATCCCTTTTATGTTAAAAACAGTAGACTATACATAAAATACAGGAGAGTCGCTCTAAGATTCTAACAAATAAGATACGTAAAAAATAAGACTTATGCAAATAAGGTAGAACATTAAAAACGAAACAGCTTCTTTGTAAAATATCAAATCGAGGCAGAATGTAAGACCATGGTCATGTAATATTAGTCATTGCAATACGCTTGTACAACACTAAGGATGAAGTATGTATAATTAATATTCACACAAATATCACATATATACCTACAATCGAATGAGAGCGACCTCATGATTAATAAAAGGTTGAAATATATCTATCTACATAAGTCGGTCCACTCACAGTTACATGTATCTACATAGGTAGGTGATCTTATATAGGTATGTTGACATGTTTTACTTGAATACTTAACTTAATAAATACATACATAGGTAACTATGATATGAAGTTAACGAAGAACATACTTGGGTGTTATATATTGAGGCGAACCTCATAATGTGACACTATTTTCAACCTTGATTCTCGTATTTATGAAAATCATTTGCATGCATGTATAATATAAGAATTGCAAAAGTAGTAGAACATAAAATAACGACAGAAAAATATAGAACATGTAAGTAGGTACGTACATTGACATATGTTGAACATACACATACATACTATGATAAATGTTTTTTTATCACTAAGCCATCGACTGACATATATTTTTTTATATCCGACAATATACGACAGAATAAAAAAACATCAACAATGAGTAGCACGATTCAAAAATCAACAAGAACTGAAAAAAAAAAATACAAAAATCAAAAAAGGTTTAACGCTGAATTTGCTAGCAATATGTTGTTTTTCAGCGCTCAAGGACTGAAAACAACTTTGTTTCGTAGAGCAGAAAAAAAACAAAACTATCAGCGCCCATGGAATGATCTTAAGCGCAATAAAAATCACTATTATTATTATTGTTCGCGAAAACTGCGCTTAAAAACTCATTGGAATTTAATTTTGTTCAAAACTTTCCTGGTAATTTTGGTGGATATTCATTGGAAGAAGGAATCAATCACTTACAATTTCTACGTCTTGCAGATGACTCGAAGAAGTGACGTCGCATGGAATAGTAGCATTGTGATTAAACATAGAAATTAAGATCTATTAATGAAGAATACTTATTTACTCACTTTATGACATATCTTTAAAAAAACGTGACTTGAAACGAATAATGATACATCTATAGTATTGTTAATAATATTATTAATTTAACAAATAAACGTGTTATTATAACTAGACTCAGTATGTATAAAAACAACTTAGAAAAAAGTTACGTTATAATGTTGGTAAGCGGTTATTAAGTCGTTATCAGTCGTACACAATGCAAGAGCACACCAAGGACTTTGCACCAATATTACAATAATTTTCAAGAGATGAGAATTTTTTTCAATTACAGGAACTATAGAGAAAATGTTAATGCGAAGAGACGTGCATGTCTTCACGTGGTGCGTCATGATCAAAATTGACCCTATATATAACAAATTTAATATAAATTGATTTAATTTTTATTATAAACAAGTTTATACAAAGACTACTTTTATGCAATAAGGAATTTTTTTCTATCTAAAGCCAAGCGACATTAAGCCTCAAATAAATTCGATGCAATACTAGGTATAAGTACGATGTTGCACCACATTCTAGAAGCCTAGTTAAAGCTTCTAGAACGTGACGAATACAAATAAAAATTATTTTTTTATTTAAACCAACGAATAACAATTCGTATCACCGCTGAGGGATAAAATTTATTGAATCGACCGTTCATAATCAAATCACGTAAAGTTTTCGACTTTCATTTTCAAAACAAAAGATAAATTAAAAAAAAATCCACTACAATATATGTACAGACTGATAACAGCGAAGGAGAAAGAAAGAAACGATTTGAAGGATCCAGTTAGAATATAATTTGCTCGCCTGAACTTGTCAACCTAGTAGGTATCCATGTTCCAGGTAGAATGGTTCGCAGACCTCAATTACTCCTTGTTCCAACAAGTAGAACGAATATCAGGAAAAATTCCACAATATAACAATACATTCTCAGCTGAGATAGACATATTCAACGCGAAATATTATAGATTTAGACATGATGTTCTGAAGGTGATGCGCAACCAATATCCCTCTATCCTGCATGTCCTCCTATATATGTAGTCTCACTTCTCTCCTTTCTCTTCCCTTCCCTAGTTGTTGTATATGTGTGTATGTATGTATGTGTGTGCGTGTATGTGTGTGCGATGGTGTGTATGAGTGTGTGTGTGTGTGTGTGTGTGTGTGTGTGTGTGAGGGTGTGTATGAAGGTGTGTGTATGAATATTTTTGGCTTGTAAACTGTTATTTGTTTTTATATTATGTTGATGGAAGGTTTTTTTGGCTCTAACACTGTATAAATAATATTGTATCATTAAACTGTAAATGAGCTGTAGCTTCCCAAAATAAATAAATAAACAATTTACTAATTAATTTAAATATCATGTCTAATATATATAAAAAATAGGATATTTAAAAAAAACATTTAGGCTTTTTTAATACTGACTGTGATTATTGATTTTTTGTATGATTTCATTTCTATATAAGTACCAATTGCAAAAATTACATGGTCAAAGAGTGCTGATTCAAAACCACATAAAATGGTATCAATGAATATTATTTTAAAAACTTCTGGATGTTGGTTAACATTATTATGGTATTTGTATCCCGTGCGTTGACAAAAAGGTGCTCTGAAACTCAGCGGGAACGGAGATGGGATGCTGTGTAAGGATCAAAATATTTGGCCGGGACAGTAGAGCGCATGCTTCTACATCAGTTGTGTTATTCACATAATATACCTCTGTATAGTACCTAGACTTTTCTTGGAAAATAACCGCCTGCTCGCTCGCACATACGGCAACATCGCATTGTCCGATTCAATACGTTTTATTATTTCGTTTCCGTATTTCTACGTCAATTTCAAGTTTAGAATATTTAAATAAATGCCTAATTCTTCGATTCAGTTTCGGTGTTTCTACGTTAATTTTAAATTTAGAATATTAAATAAATGCCCGACTCAATGCTTCATAATATCTCGAATCCGTATTTCTACGTCGATTTCAAATTTAGAATATTAAAAATATTTATACGTATTTCTTCTTCAATAAACGCCTTACTCTTCGCTACTTTATACCTCGTTTCCGTATTTCTACGTCAATTTTAAATTTCGAATATTGAAATAAATGCCGATCGATCGAGTTGTATGATTGAAAAACATTAATGCAAATACGTAGCAAATCATAGGAGTACGCTCAGTGGGAGTTCCTATAAAACCTATCAACCCTTGGGATCCTCGAATATGTTGAGGAAATCCTAAGAAAAATCTGGATTGAATTTCACGGACAAATTAAAACTAGCGCCTACTAAGGTGCTGAATTATCGATCAGAGAACGATCCAATATTCAGCAATTCTAAGATTCTTAGTTGGTTAAGATGTCAATTTGATATGTCGTGGAATTGTAGATATGCGGAAATAATTTTAAATAAATGCAAGACGAAGCAAGCGGCTACACTTATCATTCTTGTCAATGCCTGCTTATCTATTAATAAACAAAGAATATCTATTAAATATAATACCGTGTTTCCATGTCACATGAACAAAACAAATCTTGAATAATAAAAAAAAAAATGCCGTTTATTCATAACAGCAGTTACAGTATCATTGTTTTTCATCAAATAACTTTATTTTTAGGCTAATAAAGCGTAGCTTAATCTTAGAATAAAATTCACACAATATATTATAAAAGCAACGTCGTGTCGGTATAATATATTTTGCTTGATTAGTTCCGTTGACGTCGCATCGTCTATGGCATAGGCTTCTCTGTCCGAGCTAACCGAAACAGGTCCTCCAGTCCATTTTCCAGCAGTAAAATTACTGAATATTATTATAAATATTATAAAAACAGTCATAGTTATCTTAATAGATTTATAATCTCGGAGCTCGGGCATTTTCGATTGTTAAACTATAATCAAAGGATGTATCAGTGACTACAATGATGAATGGTACCAGCAAATTCTATTGGATTTTTATTTTATTTTATTTCATTCTAGGAACACATAGTTTTATACAATTTGGAGGAAAACAAAATATAATATATATGTACAAAACCAGTAAAGTTCCCTAATACTTTTATATAATACAATTCAATAAACAAGTTGCTAGGTTTACACACGTACAAACGTAAAAACATCTATTGGAAAGTAAGGGAGAGGGGATAGGGCGATAGGAATAACATAGAAGATTTTTGTATTTACCAGGGGGGCAAGTCTGGTCAGCCGGCGGAATCAAAACCACCCATGTTTACCCATATCATGGATATAATAATTATCTTATGGAGTTCCATGATATCTTAAGATATTATTTTTAAATTTGTAACCAAAGATGTAAAAATTATGAACGATTTTTAATTTTTTTCAATTGATCCATTCAAAACAGTATATAAAGAGATCGTCTCTAGTCTTTTTTAGGGTAGGGAGAGAGAACAGAACGCCATGCGTTCTTGACCTCACATACATTATTAAAAGTGTGTCTATAATTTCTGGTACCTACGCAGAAACAATATTAAATTGACAATACGTTTAGTCAGAATTCAGACGAATGACATTAAAACTTGACCCATGATTACCTCGAGTCCGTTACAGGGTAGGCAGAGAGAACCGAGCGCTACAAGTTCCTGACTTGGTATACATTCTAGACTGTTTTATTTTATGTCTGATGTATAAAAATATCTAACATTGAATTGACAATCGTTTTGTCGGAATTCAGACGAATGTCATTAATACTTGACCCGTAATTATATTAATATAGGATGATACTATATACCTACATACACACTATATATATGTATACATATGGACAATACTATCCTCTATAGCTCAACATTGATTAACTGGTGTAATTGATTAATTAAAATCAATAACAATGGTATGAGTCAAGAACGACCAGACTAAACTGGATTATCAACGGAAAAGAGTCAAGGCAAATACAGTCTTATTTGTCATGTCCGTACGGTCGTGTATCCAGTGACGGTATTCTCGTGAACATTATCTTTATGCATAAATGCACAAGTCAAAATGTCAAAAATTTCGTAATGTTCGAATCAGTGTTTCTCAAACGTTTAACAATAAATAATTTTGACAAAAAATAAAAATTGTACTAAATCGGAATATAAGAGTCTGTCTTCTTCATTTGAAAATACGATTAGATTGGCAGAGCGGTAAATTACTTGGACTACGTAGTAATCTAGTGGGTTCAAATCCAGTCTCGATTGTTAATTTCACGAAGATAAATTCCCTCTGCCAATAAGAATACGAAAAGTGATAAAATATTTTAAAGTGATCGCCAATTGATATAAATAGGGACAAAGCACAATTGCACGTATACTAAAAAAAACAGTAAGCACGGAGACTCGGGTAGTAAGTACACATGGATTGTTAAAGAATTCATTGATTCATTATGGCTTAGGGTGACATCTTGCGTGACACCGTGTAACTACAAAATAAAATACAAAACAGTAAGAAGTGAGTAGGTACCTACTTACAAACGAGTACAATATTATTTAAATATTGTAACTATCAGTGTATGTACGAGTGTCGAGTATATTACTGTACGTGTAACTATTATGGAAAAGTAGGAAAAGAGATAATGTGTTCTAAATACCGACTCAAGGATGTGTTAGTTAGTATTGATTGTGTTGACTGTTTGGGTTTTAACTCAATATCTTCAACTGACTTGACTATATAATAGGTTGTTCTAAGAGTCATCTCAGTTTTTCCTAACGGAGGACTTGATTGTATTTTTCACGGCCAACTTCCCCTTCTATCCGCATTGTCATTATGTATTTTGAATGCTGAAATAGCAAGGCTTACCTGTGAAAAATATTGTTTGATGTTTCAAAGATTTTGTTTGGTGCCCGATCAAATATGGGAGGACATTTTCGCCATATTTTAATATCGGAATGGTAGAAATATTATCACAGCAAAAACAAAAATACTCGATGGTTTTCAAAAAATCCTAAAAAGGCAGAACGTTCAGAATGGGTGGTGAAATTCATTGCTGAACTATGTGAGATGTAATTGTTGCCCGTTGTATTTTCCCTGATTACCTGGCTCTTACGGGAAACCCGAAAACGACGATCTTAGAAGTGGAAGCACTATTCTAAGCCGGTGCTTCACAGCAAATTGGCCTTCGCGGCTCAGTTGGTTAGGTATCTGACTGCTAATCCAAAGGTCCCGGGTTAACCCTAATCCTGTTTTTGGGTGCGTGTTAAATTAATGTAGACATAGTACATGTTAGTTGCCCGAGAAGTAATGTAAAATAAAATTAAGAAACTCTTTTATAATTATAGCTTTTTAATGCAATTATATAAGATACCATTATTATACCAAATCATTAGTTTTTTTGGAGTGTAGGTACTAAATGATACTATTCAAGGCTTTATGGTGCTTTAGCTGGAAAGGATTGCCTTATAAGCTTCCGCTTAAGTAAAAATATGTGCCTATAATTTTATCAGTATTCGAGTTTATTTATACATATGGCTTGTTATTTGCAACAAATAAAAAATAAACATTTAAGACGAATTAATTGAGTCAAAAAAATGGTATAATTATCTCGAAAAAAAATTAAACCGATCAAAGTTAGGCTTTTAAACATATACATAACTTCTGGATAATTATTTCTAACAACATATCCTAACTTTGACGAGTGCGCATTGTAAGTACGTGTTTGGTAAACTCATAAATGTACAAACATTAATCTTTGAAGGTGAAATCTTCAAGTTGATAGATATCAACACCTATGGGGTGACAAAACGATAATAAGTTAAGGTAAGGGCAGTAATGCAGGCACTGACCTAAAACTGGTTGATAAATACTCAAATCCAAGTGTGATCCGGTTCACAAAAGAAAAACACATTTCCGTGCCAATGTGACCTAATTTTATTTGGATCAAGGCGAGTCTAGAGCGGGGGATGAAATGGTTGTTGATAATGGAAACTAGAAGTCAATATAAAATGAAATAATAGTATTTCTACATGACACTAAACGATGATTTCTTAGTGACAAAAGCAAGATATAAATAAAATCTATGTTATTTTGAGCGCATCTTTACCTTTTCGATTGCGCCACTTTAAATTTAATTAAATTCAGTATTATTCATACATTGACACGTGGGATATAAATTGTTGAGTTTCCAGTGGTCGATGTTTCCCCCCACCCCCCTACTTTCTCCCTTCCCATCCTGTTTTTGAAATTGTTAAATGTAATAAAATAAAATATCTTATTATACATTATATGTTTGAATACTAAAATTAGGACTGTAAAAATTATTATATTTTTGTATAATTTATTTTGGTTGCTATTTATTAAATTTTTATTTTTATTATTTAATAAAATATATAACAAAAATAAGGCATTCAAAAATTGTCCTTAAATATAAACATTGAATTAAATTTTATTTCAAAAGTACCTACATTATAGCAAAAAGTGGACGTATAATTTAATATTTTCTATGATCAAACATTTTCTTTTAAGATTATCAAGGCAAACTGCTATAGGAGATTACTGCATACAAAATATCTAAGAAGAAGCATTGAAAAAAAAATACATTTAATAATGCTTTGTATTAAATAACATAGATTTATTATAAAAGTATTTTATATATAGATGTCTAAAACAAATATATTTTAGTATTTTTTATTTAATATTGCTACTAGGGCAACTAGCAGGTACTATGTCAAATATTAATTTAATACGCACCCAATAACAAGTTGCCACATTATGCAGACTAACGATATTTATCGACTTACAGATCTAGACTGAAAACACAAATAAAAACTGTGTCTCCGCCGGGAATCGAACCTGGGATTTTTGAATCAACATTCAGATACCCAACCAGCTGAGCCGATACTTATTGTTTTAAATAAATATTGGGTGATTTTGACGATACCATTCAAGACACAAGATTTCTTTTCGGAAGTTAAGCAAGGTAAGTATATATTTCATAACAAAAAATGACCAGTAAAAAATATTAGGTATACAAAAGTGTACGAGATGAGTGAAAATTTGAGATCAGGTCAAGTATGTCGTCACGTTTTTCTCACAAAGAACAAAGTTCACGTATTGAGTCTAAAACAGCTGATAAAAATATAATTATTAACTGTACTTCAATATTCCATCAATAATTACAGCGGTCAGATGTGGACACAATATGATGAACAAAATACAATCTCTTTTGAATTTACGACAAGTTAATTGTTAAATAGTAATCTATTGGTGAATTTTTATCATTAATTATTGTCAAGTAAAATTTTATTGGTAAATTATGTCTCTAATATTGTTTAAAGAAATCTATTGGTGAATTTGTGTCACTAATATTGTTAAATAGAAATCTATTAATGATTTTTTTACTCGGTTATTTATTAAAAAGGTGTATATTTGTGAATTTTTGTTACTTATTATTAAATTTAAATCTATTGGTGAATTTTGTCACTTGATAATTTTTTTAAATAGATATATTATTTGCAAGTTTTGTTACGTATTATTAAATATAAATCTATTGGTGAATACTTGTAACTTACTGTATACAAAGACAAATGCAATACTGATATAATTTTTCTTTGATTTTATTACAATAAATGCGCTTGTGAATATCTATTTTGCGATAATCGGCTACAAACAATAATAGATTATGTTATCTCATATCAGTAAATATACAGTGTATTTATAAGATAATATTAGGGATTCAGAAAGGGTGAGTTAATACAATGTAAAAGTATCGATAGATTAGGTGTACCTACAAATGGAAGCAATATTTTTGTTGTTTCAAGCAGATTATAAATCAAATATTTTATATGAACAGTGACATAGGTACAATAGGAGGTCACAAAAGAATTTTAGTAAATATATCGAGGAATTTGAGGAGTGGCGAGAATATAATAATAAGGACATGCACGAAAAATGAACTTATATAATCAGCCATCAATCTACGATTTGAAAAATGAGTGGTAATTTGAAAAGATTCTTTATTTTGCCTCACATCGTTTTAAAGATTAACGACACTAGCAATCTAATGAAGTCAACCGCTGTATTCATTGGCACTATAGTCACTTGCGGACTCTGGCCTCTCCCAGAAATCGTCTCCATCCCTCTCTATCGATTGTCAGACTTCTCCATTTGGCCATCTCCGTTTTTCTGATACCTGTACTTGCTGAACAGATTGAAGAATAATCTAGACATGATTTATGAATAATACAAGTGAAAAATTCAGACCCCTTTTCAAGCAAACTATAAAAGCGCAGTTAAATCAAATGCAGTTGTTTTAAAGTTAAATACAGAACATGTTAAAGAAAAATACATAATCTACTGTGAACAAAATAAATGGTACTTAAACAATTACACTTAGCAATATGTGAAAAGAAAACTTTGTACCCATGATGTTTTTAATTATTTATTTTTTTTTTTTATTAGGTCCAATGACTATCCAAAATTAACATTTTTATGAATTACGGTCGAATTTTGACCTCTATGCGATCACTAGTACTAATTAATTAAGGGTATAAAATTTACAAATTGACTATATGTTGAAATATAAATACGTCGAGTAAACACCGTCATTTTGAGATAAGCTTATTTAAGATTACTAAAATAGACGTTAGGAATAATCAACAATAAAAATGTGTGTAATACGGTGAGATCGAGGAATGAACGTGTGAAAGTGTTGTTTTTGTTTGAATATTGAAAATGATGATATGAAATAGACAATTGAGTTAATTTACGCAAGAGTAAATTTGATTGAAGCACCCTTTGTCTGTGGCCAGGAATGTGACTGAATAATGCAAAAGAACCAACGGAGCAAGACGCCCTCAATGTCTTGTGGTGGTAACTAGTGGAGACTACCTTACTACGTTACTGACTCGATCCCAACACAAAACATCTGCCGACTAAATAATGGACACTTGATTGATATACAAAGATAATAATGCTATTTAGTAATAAGTTTAAAGCTTATAACACTACTGTATTGGATACACACATCACGTATTGAAAATAAATATTTATTTTATACTTCATGTACAATACTTCATGTACGCATCGCCATGGCAAAGGGAGCACTGGGAAAGCTCACAAGAGTATGGAAGGACAGGACCATTACGAAAACTAGACTCGGCTCTGATATTCCCGATGTTCCTTTATGGCGTGGAAACATGGACACTTAGGGAGTCAGAGCGAAAGAGGATCGATGCTTTCGAAATGTGGTGCTGGAGGCGTATGCTACGCATCCCATGGACAGCCAGAAGAACCAATGTGTCAATTTTAAACGAGCTAAGGATTGAGGATCGTCTATCGACGATATGTTACAGACGTATCCTTCAATTCTTTGGACACATTGCCAGAAGAAAACCAGACTGCCTCGAGAAGCTTGTTGTGATGGGCAGCGTGGAGGGACGGAGATCTCGTGGTCGCTCACCGACCAGATGGAGCGATTTGGTTATGTCCACAATGGGGTCTTCGGTGACTGATGCTCTGCGTTCAGCCCAAAACAGATTGGCATGGAGGCGGGCCATACGTGTGGCGACAGACTTCAGCCGCTATCCTCAGTCATGAGGAAAAGGACGATTGAACATAGTGTGTACAATGACAGGTTTATTCACAAAAGGCAATTTCTTCCAAACAACTAAAGCAGAGTGAAGCCATAAATAGTGTAGTGGTAGGTAGGTATTAAATTTATAATAAAAAAAAACAGAAAGTTAAACACGTAACATTATTAAATGTAAATCACCGCAAAAAAGAAAAAGAGAGGAAGATAAAGGTTGTGGGATGTGAGAGAGGATGGGGAAGGAGAGTCGATTAAGAGTTATTAGACAGGTATAGTCTTGTCGCAATATTACCACTGAAGGTGTTGCATAGTCTTGCTGATTGCAGTTCAAGAGAGGAATTGAGACATCTATAGAGTGAATGGGAATAGTAAGTGTGGTACGATCAGCAGATCGAAGAGGCAGACCGTGATCGTGATGAACATCTTCATCGCAAAAGTTTATCGCCAAATTTTTTTTTTTTTTTTTAATAAAAAAAATGAATATGTCCTTGTTAAACAAGTACATATACATCTTCCTACGTTCCCTAAACTAAGCATAAATGCTTGTCCTATAGGTGAACGAGATCGGTCGAGGCAGGATTCGAACTCGCGACCACTGGATTACTAACCCAGCGCGCTAACCGCTCTGCCATCCACCCATCCAAAATGGCAATTTTTTCCAACTAACCAGTGTTATAGTTCAAAGAAGCACTAAATACATGAGAAATAATATTAAAAAGTACATTTCTTGCCTGTTGGAAAACAAACCCACAACGCCAGTACAGAAGTTAAACGACTCACCACTATACCATGGCAGTCGGCAAATATGTAATTGATAAAAACTCAATAAAAATAATATTACTATATACCAGTTATGGTTAAGATTCAGAATATATTATTGTTTGAACTATGGTGCCGAGATTGCCAATCTAGAGGCCTCCATGAGGTACTCTTCGTGCTATCCTTTTTTGACGCTCACTTAGCATTCTGTTAAGTGGTTGTTTACAGTCCCCACATGCGGAGTAGTTGGTGGTGTAAGTAGCTAAAAATATTGTCAATAATTACGAGTAGTATCTGGATGTTGATAGAATAAATGATAGTTCAAAATACGAGAACATAATAACGTTATTGAAGAAAAGATGCATCGCTTTGCTGCCAATCAATCTCCAAGGTTCATCATCATCAGTGTTGCCTTTCTCATTGCTAAGGGTCGTGACTAGCCTCTCTTCTCGTCATTATGATGTTGTGTGTACCAGTGGCAGCTTTAATCTGGTCCTTCCATCTAGTGGATTGTGAATCCCCAAGAAATGGAAGTTGAGGTAATAACTGATGAATTTGTATTATGGAACAATGCATGGAAGCAAAACATTTATATCATGTATCATGTGACGTGATATTAAATATGTATATACATATGAACGAATAGCTTTAAATATCTCTGCTGACCCCATAAAGGATATTATGGTGTCATGATATGTAGATATGTCTGACAACATATGTAGGAGAGACCATCCTAGTACTACCTACATAGTATATATTAAGTGACTCTACTTGCAAACTCTCATGTTGACATACTTTCACATAGGAAATTTAATATAAAGATCCATAGTAATACAAGTATATATTTGCCTTGTGGTATCAATTTATAATAATCTGTATTTTAACTTTAAAATGTTTTATGTACGAGTGAAAGAAATATGCTTGTTACAAATTATTCTAGGCTAAATTATGGTATTATGCAAATAACATTAACTATACTGTACCAATTATGAAGACCTCATTTGGACAAAGACAGTTTAATTTTATTGCCCCTCGTATATTTAATAAACTAGACAATGACATAAAGAAAACACCACATCACAATTCCTTTAAAATTCATATAAAAAAATGGCTGATTTCCTCAGGCAGGCTCTATGCTGAGGGGGTTGTCCATACTTAACATCTGACTTATTCACTTTATTCCTATATATTTTCTTTCTTCTTAATCATTTCTTTATTTAATCTAAAACTGTACATCTTACTCTTTTGTAATCATTTTCTTATAACTACTTGATTGTAACATTTGTGCACTTTATATATTTTGTATCCTCTATATGTAAATAATTTGTATACCTTATTGTGTAAAAGTAACAGCCCCAGAACAGGTTTTGCCTAGTGGGGCGTTACTTACTTAACCTACATAATGTAAAAATGTCTTTGTATTAACAATAAATAAATAAATAAATAAATGTAGTACAGTCTACAATAGGATCGTTCATCAATCAACGTTTCGCCTGAATCGCTGCAGACATTCTCAGGGCGCTTCCTTATTATATACTGCATTATTAAAAAAAAATAAACACATTTTATTGAAGAATGATTATGTTCTCACGGAGAATCCAAGTTAAACAAACGGTTTAAAAAACTCCGTCAAATTTGTATTTTTATTTACAACTTATCAGTATACTTTTACGTTTCTTTGAAGATAAATACACTGAAAAACTGTTAAATAATAAAAAAAACTGAAATCCATTTCGAAAATCGAAAGTGAAGATTGTTTATAAATGAATTCTGGATTTTAAATTCATATTTTTCAGTGTTTCTAGATATAATCAACATAATGTGATAACTTACAAATACATATAAACGATTAATGTGATTATGACATATTGAATGAATGACTGTAGACATGTGTAGGTACCAACATATCGTGGATGTGGTCTTTACAGAAACCTTGGACCGTCGAAACTAGCCTTCGAGATAAGGTTGAAATTTTTATGCAGCTGATACAAGCGAGGAAAAACAGAAAATAATATTCATAAATAGGTATGTATTCATAGAATATTAATTTGATTGTGGATAATATCTAACCGCTTGAGTTTGTGAGTAAATATTTTTATAAAATAAAATGTCACATAGTAGGCATTTTGAAATATTTGCATTGATATTGTATGAAAAAAAACTAGGCTATGACGTGTCGGCAACTAAGTATGAGTACACGTTAAATGAGGTACATTCCAGGGGACCCGAGGACTGGTTCGTTGGATATTGAATGAAATTCCAAAGAAACGGGGAGCATTGTTCCATAACATCTCATGGTTGGCTCCTTGCGTTGATGTTTTGATCCGACTACCTTGAAAGGTTTGACCGTTTATACACAAAGCTGAAGAGAGAGAAAACGTGAATATTATTATTATCATCGACGTGTCCAGAATGACAAAAAAAAAATCAAGTCTGAACAACATACCTGATGGAGATTCTGACATGTTTGACGAATTCTATCATCGCGCACACAAAAGGATCGGCGAGGAAGGATGTTTTAAAATTTGAGTTAACGTAGGTACAATATCCACATTGTTCAACAATGTTTGGACTCAGTTTTATTCCAACAAGGTAGGCGTCGGGTTTTCGAGCTGTGACTTGTGCGTTAGAAGACGCGTATTGTGGGTCAAAATACGATATTCTACATCATTAGACTGGGAATTACACTAGTTGATATTATTAAAATGGTGATAGTAGACAGTTGTCAAAAGAAAGAGTATTAGCCATCACTTGATGCGTGACACAAAGTGAATTAATACGAGAACATAGAGTAAGGAATGCAGGAGAAATTAACTTTGTACCGTGTACATATACCGAGATTCTAATAATATATACCTGCGGTTTGCTTTCAAAGTAGTGACAAGAGAATGGTGAAGCTAGTTCTCACTGCAATGTCGAGACTGTCTATCGTTGGTGCAACGATGGTGTATGGAGAAGACGTCTAAATCAGAAAGTAAAATACATACCTTCATAATAATAAGTGGATCTATGACCAACTCTAATATATAATTATTATAGATAGTTCTTACTTAGGTACAGAGTTATAAGTGAGAGATAGATGTAGAAACTAACCATTTCTGTAAATAATCGTTTTATAAAATGGATGGTTAGAAATATGTGGTTTGTTTAATCGTGTAGGATCTCATATCAATGCATATTTTTTTGTCATCGATTTAAAAAAAAAAGAGTTCACTGTATAAAAAATATATGGATAAGCTTAGAGCAGAAGAAACAATCTTTTAACACACTTGCTTACGGGGAATTAGCGACTGGTTTGGAAGCTAAACGCTCGTTTATCTAATTAACAACAATCTATAGTTTATTATAATATTTATTGTTAACAATATTTTTTTATCAAATGCGATAATAATTTCAAGTTATATGTGTATTGTTTCTTTTTGAATAAATAAAAGAATCGTATGTGAAATAGTATAAAGTATAAATGACAGTATTTTAAAAGTTAATTGAGAAAATAAATATACCTAAATATTTTATAAATAAACTCAGATTAAAATAGAAACAGATTTATTGTGTGATTTCATAAATAAATCGTAATCACAGAAAGGCCGCTATGAATGAGTTCTCTATATAGGGTTGAAAACCGATTTGTACCTAGATTGGAAACATTGAAGTCAGATTCCGGGCAAAAATAGCATCTCTGCATGAATATGTGTACACACACAATTTCGGTTCGTAATAATATGCTTCGTTCGTAGAAGTAGCGCTGTGTGACATAGGACTGAGGGACGCAGTGGAGGCTAGGGGCGAAGACATCCCCCCCTCCACCCCTTAGCTCTCGCCCCAGACTAACCCTTAAATAATAATGAAGCTCCAACCCTCGAGAACGTTCCACGGTCTCTGTGATCAATAGGGACGATTTGCGCGTCAAACAACCAACCTTTCTCAAAAAGTCAACGCAAACTTGAGCTTGACACGAGGTACAAATCAGTTGATCTCATAGTCATATTACAGAACGACGAAATAGTCAAACTTTGACAGCATTTATGTATGTCTAAAATATTGATTGAATTTAAGAAAATACATAATATTATGAAAATAATTAGCATTTTTATTATTTGCTGTTGTTTCGTAATTTTCAAGCAAATACATTTTAACTAACATGACAGTCAAAACAAACATTATGTCGTTTTGTGTACATACCATGCGACATTTGAATAATATACATACATACCATCAGGCCATGTCCCTCGCGGGGTAGGTAAAGAAAACCGAACGCCACTTACTTCTATCTTGACATACATTCATCGCCTCGTCAACATTCATACATCGTCTTATACATGTTCGTCTGTTTTTCACGCTTCTAACATTTCCGTCTTTCAAAATACCGTTCACATGGACGAGCCATCCCTTCTTTGGGCGGCCCCGACCTCTCATTCCATTCCTGTCCGCAATGTATATTTTCTTCGTCAGGCGTTCCTCATTCATTCTCCCCATGTGGCCAAACCATCTCAATGTGTTCACTTTCATTCTATTAATGACATATATTAATACGATCACAATATAATAAAAATAAACACTATTGCCGCATGCAAATCCTTTCAACTAACCCGTGTTTCCAGCCTAGAGAAGCCATATAAGCGTGAGAAATTAATTCAAATAATTTTCTCCTCTGCTGGGGATCGAACCCAGGACGGATCGATCAAAAATATATCTACAAATAATAAGTTTACAGATTCAATGATTTTGAAAAAAAAATAAAATGACTCCGATTTAAACTTCACCAAAGGACATTATATTTCCGATTTTTTAAACGGAATTCTGATTTTGAATTAATATTTTTTTATTTTTAAGTGTATCAAAGAGCTGTCTAAACGCTGCAATCCCCCAAGCGGACAAACCTTCCATTTTGTCATTATTGCTGGTTGGTTTCCTTCCATAAAAATACCTTTATTAAATACATAAAGGGCCATTGTTGAAGAATAGGGCGTCATACAATACTCATTCTGCTGCAAATATTCATTATGTTTATACGGGGATCAATTATTGTCGAAGAATGTGTAGAAAAAGACGCGCCAATCGCTCGGTGCGGACGTGGCTTGAAGGGTATAATACAACCCTTGTGAAATTAACGATAAAACGACAAAACATTATAGAAAATGTTAAAATCGTGAAAAGATCGTGCTTTGTAAATGTAACGTATTTACTTATACACATTTACATACTTATAAGTACTTTTAGTGTAAGGATTTTAATTATTTAATGTTTTCGTATTTATTTATAAGTAAAAACGCAAAAAAAAACACAGTAAGTTGATAATACACATTGAACATTATTGTAAACACGGAACTGGCGACTTGGCGAGTGATTGAAAAATGATAACATCTTTAAACAAATCAGTGTTTTTCAGCCCAGAAAAGCAAGAATTGTTTGAAAAAATCATTATAAATATGGACGCATACTGAATATTATATTAAATGCATGCAATGTTTAAGTACCTACTCAAAACGAAAAGGATATAATAAATATTATAGGTACTAAATATATAGAATTGATATATTTTGATATGATTCAATATTTTGATTATAAGTACATACATATATGTTATAAAATAACGCTGTCCCAATAGCCATAATCATAAGTTCAATATTTAAAGTGTGAAAGGTATAAAGGAGTCAAGTATAAATATTAAGGCCGTACTATACACGGTAATTATCTTCGGTTTCTTCAAGCACAATATAAAATTGATGTAATATATCGCTGGGGTGAAGTAAGTCACAGGTGTGCAAAGGAATGCTCCAAAAACCGTAAAGAATTACAATGTCAACACCAAACCGACACGACAATGTACTCACTCGACTTTACACCATCAGACAAAATTACCACCGAATTACCCCTCCGCTTATTGCTTACAGTAGGGTTATAATATGTTATAATATACACACGATGCTCAATGTGCTAGCCTATCAGATGGCTTCATCTAAAACTAAGATCCTTAAACTTTATTTATAATAATAATAGTAACTTTTATTTAGACGTAAAAAATACAAAATTAATACATCTAGTGTAAACAAAAAGTATATAATTTTTTTGATACAATAATATATTATGAAACAGAGTATGACACTAAATTATAAAAACATGTAAAAGTATGGAGAACATTAATATTTTTTAACTATTTGCTCAGCACCTAGCCTACGAAAGGTGGCAAGACTTGTGGTTTCTTTTATGTTTGGTGGCAAACTATTATATATTTTGAGACCTTTATGGTATAAACAATTTTGTGTACTTGTTAATCTCGTTTTTGAAAGTCTGAAATCCTGACATACGCTCGTAGGGTAAGTGTGAACATTGGCATTGAATAATATATTTTTCTGCATATATTTTTTATTTTATTTATTTATTTATTACAAATTTACGGCTTGAGAGCCTATATAAAAAAAAACAACAAGTATATAATGATTAAAACTTTGAATTATAAAATAAAAGTAAATTTAAACTAACATAATATCAACAATGCAAATTTGTAACAAACATAATAATAAATAATATCCATAATAATATACTATACACAATTTAAAAACAAAATACATAAAAAAAATACAAAAAAAAAACCCAGACACAACGATTACTAGATTAACATTACATGAGTTAAAATGTTAATTAATTAATTTTATTTATTTAAATACGCTAAAGGCTTGAAAGCTTATTTTTATTCAAATA
Source organism: Molanna angustata (assembly GCA_963576475.1). Classification (NCBI taxonomy): domain Eukaryota; kingdom Metazoa; phylum Arthropoda; class Insecta; order Trichoptera; family Molannidae; genus Molanna; species Molanna angustata. The sequence goes on from OY754973.1 coordinate 16,020,431, forward strand.
CAAGAGTTTAAAGAAAGAAAATTTACAATTTTTGCTTTGAAAGCATAGTATTTTTTTTTATATTATGGATTGCCATAATATAAAAAAAACACTATTTTTAACAGAGATTTTAATTATAAATAATATTTTTTTTATAATATATATATTAAAAAAGATAATTCTTTACCACGTTGTCCGACTTCCAAAGATTCTTTATTATTATAATCGAATTCTTTATTAAATGTCGGCATTTGTGGCTCAGTTGGTTAGGTATCTGATTGCTGATTCAAAGGTCCCCGGTTCGATTCCCGGTGGAAATCGAACCGGGGACTCGAATCGATTGTGTTTTCAGTCTGGATCTGTGAGACGATAAATATTAATAATAATAATAATAATGAACACTTCCTTGCACCCTGCGCAAGTGGCGAAGTCCCCAGAATGTGGCAACTTGTTATTGGGTGTGTGTTAAATTAATATTTGACATACTAGCTGTTAGTTGCCCGAGAAGTAATGTAAAATAAAACAATAATTCCATTACCAATACACAGTTTTCTTTAGTCCCTTTCTCAGAAATCATTCAATGCTTGTGCTAAAAATGCTTGTGATTTGCGAATTTATTTTTTATGTTTTACTGTTTGTCATCAAATATTTTATTTCTTCTTCTTCCTTTGTAGTAGATCTTGAGATCCGATTATGCCGCTGAGTTGGTAGTCTCCTGTGATTTGGATTTCATTTCAACTATCACGCTATCATTTCGGAGATTTTGAATAATAATAAATAAAATAATTGATGCACAGTTTGGGAGCCTGTGATTTGTAGTGTACATGTAATTATAATATTGCGGGGTGAGCTGTGTGAAACCGGCTTTATCAACCCCCTAAATAATTTGTGTTTGAAGAAATACGAAACTTTTTGAGGCCGGGGTGATCCAAATCGCATAATTCACTGTGAAAATATACTTACTACTTATTATATATGGGGCAATTTGTTGTTTGATGTATTTAAGTTATGGTTGTGATACTTTGACTATCGCTAATGTGATAAATATACTATTTACTGTATACCTACTAAACACGTCACGTCATTCATTTTAATATTCATACTTAATTTAATTCGATAATTAGTGTTAATAAATTTCATTTGACAGATAACATAAATAAAATTAATTCAACCAACAAATTTAAATAAAACGATACAATTAGCTAAAATAATAAGATTTTTTATTGCAAATTTAGTTATATTAGTATGTACTCGTACATACATAGGTAAAATATCTACATAAATATACAAAAAAAAAGTATGACAGCAAAAATAACGATTTAAAATAATTATGTCGATTGTTTAATAATAACTCTATTTAGTGAAGCAGTTATGAAAATAAATAAAATACCTATTTACATTTATATTATTTAATAAGGAGTTTTTCAGTCGAAAAGGCCCTTCCAAGATAAAACTGTCTTCCTGTTAAAATTCACAGGTCAATACATTTTATAATCAATCAGTTTGATTTTACCTATATTTACAATATGTGGTACCTACCTACCTAAAAAATAAATATATATGCATGAAAATTATTACAAATATTTTTGAAATATACTCGCGTTTCGGTTTACTTTATTTATATTAAATAAAGTGTTAAGGATAAAGAAAGGCAACTCACGAAAAATAAAAGTTTTCAACTGTGTCTTAATACGAATATTATTGCGTACAAAAATAAACAATAATAAAATGACAATCACTGAAATTAAAATGGTTGAATGCATGAAAAGGAAACAAACAATGGTGTATGTGAACAATGAAACAGGGCCTTTCAACTAGGGGTTCGTATTTGCTACCGAGTAGGGGCAGATTGCTATCTATATATTATGAATGTACAACTAACCCATGTTCACTGACTACGATTGAGGTTAAACATTTTGCAAACGATCAATAGACATAAGAGTGGTTTCAATAAAATACTAACAATTGTGATGATAATATATTATCAAGATGGAATATCATATACTAAAGTTAAAATATTAATTTAATGTATATTTCACATAAAATACTAGAAATATTGATTGATCTGTTATAAATTAGAATCATTACGGACAAACGTTACAAATGACACACGAAACTTGATAAAATATCCTCAGTTAAAACTATATTTAAAAAAAATCATTATAGAAAGTAATTAAAAACATTTGACACATTTATATGCACCTTCAATAAATAAGTGGAAATTAAAAAGCATATTAAAATAAATATAATAAAAAAACTTTCATCGAAAAAATAGTTAAAATTACATATTATGTTGACATACAATTCTTGGTAAAACTTCATGATAACACTGGTCTGATATAACGAAATTCTGATGTGACCTTGATACTGGTTATTGATAGAATGATACTGGTTTGAATCATATAAATAATGAAACAAATCATTTATATTTTTTTTCTATCTGAGAGTACTATATGTACATCATAGACAGTGTTCAAACGTAAATACATTACTCAAATTAGGAAACTTCTATGGCTGGAACCACGCAGCCTAAAAAAAAACTTGAAAATCGAGAGAATAGGCAGACTTAAGATTAGACGAGTATGTAGTCCATCAAGTTTTGATACAATGGACTGATAAAAGACAGCGGAATAACGATGGAGGGAAAATTATGAGAAAATCCAAAGAAATGAATGTAATGACACAATAGGAATAACTGATTCGATATGACATATTATGCTCAATTATAACAGTAGGTATGCATATTCGTAGTTAAAGTAATTGGATTAAAACATGCATAGATAAGTTATGTATATTATATCAAATATGACGCTGATATGATTATCTTTAAATCGATATTATTTATATATATATAAACAAAAGCAATAGACACTTATATGAATTTATACATTATGTCAGTAAAAATATATACAAATAAATTATAATATTACACACGATAAAAATACAAGCGTTATTCAGATAATATATTTGATAACCTCATACACATTTTACAGTAGTTAAGCACTTCAAACAAACTAAAAAATTGTGTAGTAGTGTGTAAAAATATCATATTTTATTAACGAAGCGAAGCTGTTTGTAGTCGTATTAATCTCAAAAGAGACGTATGAAAGGTTAGATTATATGGAAAGAATAGATAAAAAATAAGGCAACTATAAAGATTCTTACGATATGTCTTAAAATATGTTGGCAATTAAAGACTGTTCTTGTATTTCCCAATTATTGATAATGAATATTCTATGCTGCTGACGTCTATTGATATGAAAATTAATGCAGTGTGTGAAAACGAATCAATACGTTAAACAACTAAAAATCGGATGTTATTGATACGATGAATTATTTTTATTAAAACGGTATTTTGCGTTGTTTGTTCTTAGTAGTATGGATCAGTATTAAAAAATGGCGGTAAAAGTTATTCTCACAATGACAGATCGATACAAACACATCCGAACCAACCCACAAAACGCCGTGGCTGGGCATATTTGACCGTAAGAAGATGTCGTTCAATAATACGATCAAAATGTTTTCATCCCTGTGAATGGTCGCTTTTTAAATAATTCGGTTCAATTGGTGAACAACACGAGAGTATTAATTGAAAGGGCTCACGCATATGGCGGCCGCTGGGGGTATTTATGGGGAGTTTCACCCCTTCAAAGCGAAGAAGAAAACCCTACTTTGTCGCATTAGGGTTGACTGAACAACACCTATGCGTCGGTACAAAATTTGTAAATATACCAGATACATATAATAATATATTGTAATATGACGCACTCACTCACTGTTTGCAAATCGATTTCAATTACACACGCTCAGATTCGATCGATGACTATCATATTATATGAATTTAACCGCCGCATTATATGAAAGGATTGTGTACGATGGACGACTATTGGAAATGAGCAACTTAATTCATAGTGGAATTGAAAATCCCGGATACGCGAAGTCAAATACGGAATTGAAATCTAATATATCATTTCCTTTTGTATTTAAGACTAAAATCACATATTAACAGTCGGATTGCCTATTTTAACAAGTAATTTGTTTCATATTTCGAATAGGTATTTTTTTATAGAAACAATCTCTTAAAATGTGCAATCAATTCTCATAACTGATGTAAACAAAGATTATCAGTTACCAGCAAGGAATTATTTTTGTCAATAGTTGTCACTAGAATTAAATATTTTTTTCTCTAATATATAGCATGGTTTTGGTCTTGCATTTATATTCCGATTATCGCGCGTTGTGTAAGATACAAGATGTGAACACCAAGCCCTATTTATTTTAAACCTGTTAGTAAATAAACTTAGTTATTTGTTTTCAACATTTCAAAAGAAAAATGTAAAAAAAATGCAACAAGATACGAATTTTCTTTAACGTTGTTTTGTGTAACTGGGTAATTTTTTCTTAGTGAATTATAAATACAATTGTTAATAAATATTTAATAAATTAATATACCAACTGTGAACAAATGTAATTTCTCTGTTTGTATTTATTTCGTAGTGTATTTTTTATATTTTATAAGATATATTTGTCCCTTGAATAAATAAATAAAGTTTTTGCTTAAATCTGAAACCACAGGGTGGCAAAGTTTGTATCATGTAACATCTGCTTAAAATAAAATAAAAGTTCGCTAATAAATTCCCGGTAATGCGTTAAAGAGCTGCGAAGAAATTAAGGTGGTACTTAGCGCAGTGGTTAAGTAAGATAAGGCGTAGCAAATATCGATTGTACACATCCTGGTGCTACGAACTACGACCTACTCCCCTTATCGCAAACACACGTCATATCGCTACGACGAAAATGCAAAATAATATAGCCGATTTCACCGCGAATAAAACGCTCAACGATAACTTGTAAAGACGATTGAGATGTGACCATCACATAAATCTCAGCTACATAGTTAGTGTACACTTTTTTTCTCCTCGAAAGGTTGATAATCCTTGAATGTATATTTAATTATAAAATATACAGAACGTCAAAGCATTTTTGCAAACCAAAACTATCCTCGATTTAACCATTGAAGCTGAACGAGGCTCATCGAGGAACGACGAAATTCGTCGGTGCATTGTCAGATTAAAGTGTTTTTTTCTTCTTCTTCAAATATTAAAAAAATGTCTGAAATTTTTTTATATATTGTAATATACATTCGAAAAACTTAATTCGAAAATATAATTTTCCGGAAAGTCAGAGAATTTATTAAGGTTATACAGATGAAAAATGTTGCCTTTAGAAAACTATTTTACTCGTATTACGCTATCAATTTGAAGTCAAGCAAACGTAATATGTCTAAGGCTGCATAGAGGTCATGAAAATTCATAGAACGCCATACATACAAAAATATCATGACGAAACTCGTAATATGCACTCTCTACGTGATACTCGTCGTGAAATTGACGTTAAAAGCAGGCTTTATAATTGTGAAATCATAACTCCCCACTATTAACTATTCCACAGTAGTGTAGATTATAAAAAAAATAATATTATTTACGCGCGTCTTCGTCAAATAATACAAAATGAAATAATGAATACAAAATATTCTCACGACATATCGGATCGGTGATTATTCAACGAGAACACTGACAGTTTCTATTTCAACTTTCACCTTATTTGTAATAAATTGAAATGGCAATAATCACAATACTCAGTCACGAGCCCCTGAGATATCTATTCACAAATAATCATCGATTTAAACCTTAAAACTTGCAAGATAAAAATATCGTTAAAAATTAAATTTTAATAAACGGGGCGCTTATGATTTTTTTTCCATAAGCGGTATAATACATGCTTGTAGCTTTGACAAAAGCATACTAACGCGTATATCTGTTAAAAGGCTATAGTAGGCTAAATTTTGAAAATCTTTACCCCAGTAGGTACCCTCAAAAGAAATAAAAAAATGGGTTCGTTTTTAAAATAAAAAAACGGCTAATTTTTACATCTTTAATCTATTGCGTGAGTTTTGGAACTTTGAATTTCTTAAATAGTTTTCTTGTAAAATAGTTTTAAGAATACCTTTTTTTATTTTTTTATTATAAGTAATTAAAAAATAACAAGGCCTATGAAGGAGATTTTTACTTCAATCAAAAAAGAATATGAAAATCTAAACATATGTATCCCTGATGAAAGGAAACAGTTTAAGAAATGTAGATGAGCTGTTTCGCACTGCCAAAGACTGCCTTCCTAACTGTTCCAACAAAATTAATTGTTATAAATAAAAATGCGATTGAAAATGTGACTACAAAGAATAAATACGGTTTTGGGTAAGACCGTAAGACCCAAATCGCGCCTTATGTCGGATTGACACGAACTTAGTCGTAGAGTTTATAAAAGACGTAGATATTATATTTGATGCGCTAATCATTCACCAGCTTATGTGAAACAAACATGAATTTAATAAATTTCATATCACTTACAACAACTAACTATGGTTTCGGATAGAGTACTTTAACAAAACGAGCAGTTTTGAAACCCTATGACGGGGGTAAAACTTTGTTTGATTATGTAACACATACATAGTGATTTATTTGTGTATATATAAATCGAAGATAATCAATTATATTGAAATGGAAAAATTACTAAGAGGACGAATGAAATGAAAAGATGCTTTATTTGTTTGTAAATTCTTGTACATGTATATATTTGTACACTGGCGGGTTTACTTCCAAACGGCGATTTCTTCCAACCAACGAGAGTGAAATTTAATATTAATATGTGAACTACGGCAATAAGGTACTACAGTAAAATATGTACCAGATAAAAAAAATAGATAGTAAAGATAACTGAAGATAAAAATAAAAAGTAAAAAAAAGAGTGAATATAATAACAGTTCATATCAGCGATAGGAAAATATAAGGATAATGAGAGGAAGAAGAAGTAGGTATAACGTATTATTATAACGATTTATTTACTAAGTATACTCCTTGCAACCTTGTGCAAGGAATAGTTTATTGACAAAAAGCGATTTGTTTCAACGTACCAGTATTTTCAGTGAAGCGAAAATTGCACGAGAAAAACCTTCAACAAACTTACCCCTGCTAGGAATCAAACCCAGGACACGGGATCAGAAGTCAAACAATTAAATAACATTGGTCATTTATGTTAAAATTATTTTAAAAATAAATATATGTGGGTACTACAGGAAAATTTCATTATATATTTGAGGGAAACATTGAATAAAATGTACAGCCTCGCGAAGTGCGTTTATAAATCAAATATAAATATAATAAACACGAAATAATTCATTAACAATAAAATTGTTTGTGATAAAATAAATTAATATGGCTTATAATGGATACTACATTAGTTCGACATCGCCACTCGAACGTAACCGTTATAGATTAATATTAGTTATTAATATAAGTTATTATTTTAGTTATAAATAATATAAGTTATTAATATCTGCCCTCACTTTCATTCATTAAATAATGGTAACGAGAGATTGCCCAATACCACGAACCTGGTACGTAATCGTTTTATCTACATCTACTTACAATAAATTGTTGCTCGTAATATTATTGATAAGTGAAAATTCAATGAAGTAAATAATATGTAGGTAATACAAGTGATTGATGTGTGATTCGCCCTTCGCTAAGTCAAGGAGGTCAGCCTTAAGAATTTCTTACACGATATCGAAACTAAAACGATAGTTAAAATTAAGATTTAGCGCATAAAAGTGTCGTAGCGAATAAAATGCTATAAATGCATTCCAACCCTTTTCATGTTAGTGGTTGCGTTTATTGCGTGAAGTTTCGTGACGACGTGATATACAGATTGCGGCGCCTAAGGCGTCAACATTTCAATAAAAATTGCAAAATATACATTGAAACATTGAAATTATCCATAATGTGTGATAACATTTTTATTTCTCACTGCCCCAAGTGGGGAGTTATGAATTAGAAATTTTTAAGGTATTTTTTTTGCAGATTATCTACTAGTATCATGCTGAGATTGTATTCTGAAAGTTTCATCACAATGTATCTGTGTGTGTGTGTGATGTACTATATGCTATGTACGGAGTGTTTATTCTACTTATCGATTAAAGACTCCAAGTATTCATTCTAGATTTTGAAGGGTATCTGATCAGTGCTTCTCAATTTTAATAACTGTCAGATATTTCAAAGTAACGCCAAGCTCAGGAAACTAACAAAATTTGATATTTTTATTTTCACTATTACTAAAAAGGCACACCACTTTCATAAAATGGCATTGAAGAATTATCAAGTTTTAGTAATAAAATATTTAAAACAAAAATAAGTGTAACTAACTTCATTTCATGAAAATGCTGATATTTTTTTTAAATATTAATAAACCCACAAAAAAAGAGAAAAGAATATTTACCATTTATTAAAAATATTTCAAAAATTAAGAATTTATCTAGTTAATTTTGTCGATGGAGTAATAAGAATTTATATGAAATTACAACAGTAAAAATATGAATAGTGGATAATTTTGTAATTTTATTAGGTAATGTGCTTAAAGTGCTACAATTTAAGAAACATTTTTGTTGTATTATATTATTTAGAAATAAAATATTGAAAACTCAGCATGCCATAATAGCACACTAGGAAAATTGTTTTGATAATCTAAGTTTAATACCGCCAGTGTGCAATGTATTTGTTTATATTATGTACAGAAAGATAAATAAATAAAATTAATACAGCAAGTAAAAGAAGAACTAAAAGTTGTTCAATTAATGATATAATATTTGTAATAAAGACATGATCTATGAGTAAACAAGAAGAAATCAATTGTCATTTCGTTGAAAATATTATTAAGAGTCGTAGGAATGAGGTAGAGTGAAGTAAGGGGTAGGCGAGAGCAGAGTATGTAAAGTATGGATTGGAGGGAAGGTGACCATGATAGGGTAGATTGCTGTTGTTGTGCCAGTTGTTATCGAACCCGTGAACTCTTGTGACATGTGTTGGTTGAATACCAAATAGTTAGGTAAGTACAGTGGAGTACATGGGGGTTGAAAATTGAATATTGATACGTGTGGATATACATAATATAGGTAAAAAATGAAGGGGTTTTTATATAATGAACGCGTATTGTTCTTTTTTACTTTTGTTTTAATTATTTAAAAATATGTAAGTACTTGAACAACGAAACCTTATAATTTCACTGTGGTTGAATGGGATAACGATTGATAATTAATATTTATTTTATAGTAAGAAATAAAATAAAATGGCTCATATAAAACTATGTTTTTCTTAAATAATATCTTTAAGTGAATACCCCAAAAGTTCTGTAAATAATATAATCTTAAAGTAAATACCCCAAAGTTCTGTAAATATTGAATTGGAACAGTAATTTGAGCAGAAATTCAGATATCTATAGGTGCAAATGAAATTCTTTGAACTTTTCAATACCGGCGTATAACTGGTATTACTACGATTACAAAAGAGAACAAGGAATATATTTTTTGCTATCGAAGATTTATTGATTTTTATATATTTGGAGGAAAAAAAAGAACACAAAAAAACTTATTGAACCTATGGGCTGGAAACACTGGTAGGAAATTACCATATGGCAATATACTCGCCACTTGCGCAGGGTGCAAGGAAGTGTTTATTATTATTAAGTGTGTGAAATATATGAATATGTAATAATTTTAAGTATATTTATTTTTGTTGTAATGTAGGTACATACTTCTATGATAATTTAATGTACCTACATCAATTGTGGACAATAGTAATTGGTCTGTCTTTTGTTCATTTCATAGTGTATTTTTTCTGTTTATTTTATAAGACTGTATTTGTCCCTTAAAAATTAAATTTTTACATGATATTCTACGTGTTGGATAGGCTCTAGCAAAATACAGAATTTCCCGGATAAACGGCGACTAGCGGATTTGTTGTATACATGTAATTAACGCGTTTGATTATATTATATAGGTAAAATAACTATCAACCTACTTCATTGATTGCTAATTGTTAGGATAAGCATTTTTTATGAATTATATAACTGAATATGGACTTAAATGCATTTGAATGTACCTACATGAATTAAGTGTTATATTGAAAACTGTTAATTACTTCACAAAACATATTAATATAATTAAAATAAAATTTGATTGAAAATCCGTTCCGGTCTCAGTATGCAGTTGGACATATGCGATGCAGAACTGTGGACATGTTAATTCCCCCCAATATTCATATTCAAGGAGACCAAATCGAGGGTCATGTCGTCCTTTTTTATCGCTAGTATAATTATATCGTCCAGAGAGAGAGGCGTAGTGATGAATGCAAGTTTTGTAGTAAAGTAGTGTTAACTAATAAAAACGTAATGGGGTGACTTTGGTCGATAAGTAAAAATATAAAATGTGGCGTGTAGCTTCAACATAGTTGGTGGGAAAACTTTGGCACGCGTGCCATTCATTCAACTTTAGTTCAAAGACCAAAATATCTCATACAACGAAAAAAAAAAACGTTCGACAGATCCTACGAAACTTACTGAAACATTTTGTTTAAAGTTGTATGCTAGGTTCACTTTTCATTTATTTGTTTAGTATAGTACATTTTACAAGGACAACAAACATTACTTCTGCCAAACTAGGATACAATGTTCTAGGGTTAGCAATTTTGACAGCGACAATGCGCTCTTGGTATGATCTGGAATCATTAAACGATGCTATAGAATATAAGAATGATTAAAATCCTTAAACGGAGACCATGGGCAAATAGAAGAGGCATCGGCAGACCCAAAAAGGATGGACTATTACTCTGTGGGATGGACGGATGATATTATCAGGAGGGCGGGTAGAAAATGGATGCAGATGGCATTAAACAGATCAAGATGGAAGGAAATAGAAGAGGCGTATCTCCAGCAGTAGAGGGAAGAAGGCTGATAAAGAAGATGAATGTTGAACTTGGTTGAACTGGATGACAGTTCCCACTCTAAATTAGATAAGAACACAACACAATACCACTATAAACGCCATTCTTGTAAAAACATCAATATAAAAATTATAGTTTACCCCCTTCATATTATGTTAGATGTATATTAAAATAATACAATAATAAATCTTAGAAATTGAAAATAAAAAACTAATGCATTTTTTCGAATTAACCCCGCACTCAACTGTATGAAAATGTTCGCGTTAAGCGTTTAAATGTTATATTTTATAATTTTTTGTACATAAATTTATTTTTACTGATACACTAATAACAAATAAACTTTGAAATATAGGTAAGCATTAATAAAAAAAAAACATAACTCTATTACGAATATTACGATGTAGCCAAGAAGATTATTCAATTATTTTAAGACCTACAAATTAAAACAGTCTGATTTCATTTAAAGATTAATGTCATGACTTAAATACGTACAAGATTGAGTGTTTGTTGTGTGTCTTTCGAAGCCCGGCATATGTCAACCCTTTTGAAACCGCCAATTAGGGCAATTAGCACGTTTATGTTGTCATAAATCTGACAAACGGACCGAAAAATCTGCTAGCAGATCCACCATTGAGATTGCTCGCAATAATAATTGTGCCAAAACAAAAAAAAAACAAAACAACAAAACGAACCAACCGACTCTTGTTCAGACGCTAAGGAATCGGCAAAAACGTACCGAAGGCAAAAATGATTGCACGCAAATTACCACTCTATGCACGCTCATGTTATGATACATTTTCAAATGGACCTCGTCAAATATTATGAATTGTTTGTGTATAAATCCGATTAAACAGCGTGGGTCTCGCTTACAATTGATCGGTTCCACAGAAGCGAACCAACCCGCCTAGATATATTTAGAGGAAATTGACAGTTCAGCAATACGGCTATAGAGATAATTTTCGCTCGCGCCTGCTGTCAGTCGGCCGAAATACATTTGGTATAATGAAGACCATTTGGTATAATTGTGTTTGTTCGGTGACAGATACTATCTGTAGTACAGTTTGCATGGGTGGGCGTCATGCTAATATGTCACGCATGCGCGCGTCAACTGTCAACCGGTTCTAATAATCCCAACACGTGGTCAGTTGGAGCGATTATGAAATAAGGGTATCCTGACGACAAACGAATGGGAAGGGTTAATTGAGAAAACAGCTTTTGATGAAAACTAATCGAATTATATGATCGTAAGATTTAAGAATCTGAAGCATTTTGTTTGTAGAAATGCTGTCGTGTTAAATAATTTGAATATCAAAAAATATTATAATAAAATAAGTAAGCGATATTTTTTATTCAATACACGCAGTTCTTTATAATTTGGATTAACAACCTGTTTTATGAAAAATACACATATTTAAAAAATATTGGTAGTTTTGATTTCATGGGGAAAATGAAATAAAGATGGAGAAGAAAACATTAAAATAAATACTGAAAGCTGATTCTCTACATTATCTCCTTTCGAAAATATGGATGATAAGAACTCAATCAATGACATCATTTTCAAAAATAAATTGTAATAAATTGAATAATTAAGATGCACATTTTTCACAACTTGTGTAAGGAATTTCATCGTATAAACGATATAAAAAATCTGAATTTCAGTGAAGTTAATATAATTATGGCCTACGCTGAGTATTTGTTTAATATTATTAAGATATGGTTGTTATTGTAAACTAAAGACTGGTCACCAGTTGATTATGGCCTAATAAGCCGAAACGGTCATCAGAAAACAAAATAAAAATATTGTGGAATAAGATGTGCCTATTCATATTTTTCTAATTAGGGAATTCTACAAATTCACGGTCAACTCATTCTGTTTCCACATACATGTAACGCGGAAAGAAGTATCGAGTCGTCGTATATTACCTATGCGGAAGTCCGCACAGTGTGAAAGTAGAAGAAAAACAATAGATTTGAATACATTAAAAGTGCGCCACAAATGATATAATTAATGTAAACTCACAAAACAATAATTTGCTGGAATTCAAACATCAATAAAAAAACTGCAATATTATCTTTGACATAGTATGAGAGATCCAAAAAGATGAATCTGCCATCATTGGCCGCCATTGTTTTCATAGTCTCAATAATTTCATAATAATTTTATAAACATTTTTCCCCCATACTTTCATATAGTTTAAGATCATTATACGTAAGGGAATTCAGCGTTGAGACTATATTTCGTTTGTCTAATGTTAATCTAATATCAGTTTCTTTTGTCTAATTATTTATTAGATCTAATTTTGGTTTTGTGATTTTTTCGTATCATGCCATGAAGCATTTGATATTAAAATGTTCTCGATTTATTCATATAATTCATTCCAAAATCCACAATGAATTTCGATTAAGAAGTGGAGATTTGAAAGAAAGTTCATCGGGATGAGAAATGAAAATATCAAGAATTTTAAACAACAATACAAAAATTACAATTTTTATCTGCTGGAGATGTAAATGGAAAAAAAATTAACTATTTGAATGATATCATTAAATATTGTCAGTATTTTATAACGTATCAGTTTTTTACTTAATAAATACTATGTAATATTTCACAACTAATAAATTAGACCATAAAATATTTTACACATGTTATTTTTATATAAAAGCAATGTTTGTAGTGTTATTAACTTGTAACATGTCTTGTATTTCTATTCGTGCCATTGATGATGTTTTGTAACATTAGTTATTAGAGTTATTGTACGACCCTAAAGTTTCCTGTTCAAAACTTAGTGAAAGTCATGTTATAATAAGTATGGAATATATTTCTGTACCAACTGCACAAGTTTTTACTGAGTTTACACATTTTTTTTAATATTTTGCAGCTGCGCTAGTGCAATCAATTATGTAATTTGAAATTTCTTATACAGACTCAATGAAGCCTGATAAAACTGAAAACGCGATTCCAAAATCAAGTCGTGTGAAGAATAACAGAGCGGTTAGCGCGCTGGGCTAGTAATCCAGTGGTTGCGAGTTCGAATCCTGCCTCGACCGATTTCGTTCACCTAAGCACAAGCATTAATTTGCTTATTTTAGGGAACGTAGGAAGATGTATATGTACTTGTTTAACAAGGATATATTCATTTTTATTTTATAAAAAAAAAAAAAAATTTATACTAAATAATAAACATTGTTTCGTACCAAGCACAATACAGGTAATATTTAATTAGTAAATATAAATACATTTACATAATTGGAATGTATTTATATTTACAAAATAAAAATGAACTAAAACTATTATCAAGAAATTACAAATGTTCATGATCGTAGAACAAAATTAAACACGAATCGGATTCTACAAAATGTTTTCATTGAGATATTAAAAAAGTACGAATTCTTCCATTTAAATTAAACATTATAAACTAAAAACAAATAAACATCATTTCCAGATGCCCACGATATTGTATGGATGTTTTCTGAATCATAATTAGTTTGATTAGAAGTTTTGCTGTCTCTATGTTTAATCCGAATAGTAAAATAATATGTAGATTATTTTTATAGGTACATCACTGTAAAACGACCATTAAATTTTAATTCCAGAATAGAACACAAAAAAGTGAATGGCATAAATGATAAACGTCACGCAAGTGTATTAAGTGATCAATCGATGATAAACCGTAAGTTCTATCTATAACTGGCTTTTCTATCTGTTTCTCCTTCTAGTATACAACATTGCTTCATCTTTGTTTAAATGAAAATATATTAAAATGAAATTGATTTTTATGATAATATACATGTTTGGTAATCTAGTGGGTAGGTATATATTGTACGTAGTAAATAAAGAAATGAACAGCAAAGTAAATAATATGTTGCACAAGTCACAGTCGATGCCTCCATTTTGGGTCGTAAATAGATATGATTGACACCGTTAGTTCACACGCACGAGTTGGAAACGGAGAAATTATATGTACATTATATAGACTAGATTCGAGTTGAGCCACTATTGGTCAAAATGGATGTGATTCTACTGTGTAGGTACATCATGACCTCTCGTGAAAATAATAATGCTCTACGCGGCATAACGGAATTATCCAAGCGATTGGTGCATTCTACATCTACTTCTACATCTACTTTACCATTATTTCTACAGGTGGTCCCAGTTTTACGTCCAGCACTCTTGCTGTATCACGAAACGAAGAAGCAACATGTTACGGTTACGACGCATCAAAGGCAGACGGCTATAGGTATACAATAGATTGTCTCGCGAAAGTCATTTAGAGCAATGGCCTCGTAAGACACAACCACCAACCCGTAGTAACTTCCTATACTGAGCAATTTTAGTACAATTATTGCGTTGATATTTGCGTGTGTTTTGACTCTACTCATTCTGTCATATGTTGCATAATTGGATGTCATAACACTACATTACTCGAAAACAAATTATGGTTCAATAATATCTGCTACGTACGGTAACAGACAAACTTTACATAAATAAATGCGGTAAGGATGATAAAATTGGCCTTACACAGATTTATATACATTCTTTGATTACTACGAAAGTGAAATTGATAAAAAAGTGATGAAATACAAAATACTTATATATTTGTATTTTAAAATATATTACACGAATGTATAAATATCATATTGCAATTCTTGTTAGAGCAAATTTTGTCATATTGTATGTAGATTTGTGAGACGATAAACATAAATATATTTTTAAAAAAAGTGACAACTTGCTTATGATAAAAATAAGACAAAGAATTAGTAAAATACAAATATGTCGATAAAACTTTTTACGTAATAAATGGCTACCTATTTGAAATATATCATCAAAATGTATTTGTGTTAAAAATAAGAATTGTTTCACGTATTATTATTAGTATTATAGCCGATATATTTTAAATAAAAAAATATGAGTTCACTAAACAAATATTTGGTACATAATTGAAATATTCCGAATTCACACGAATTACACGCCCCGTTGAGACGAATGAGAGAAATGTCCCACGAAGTATGTAAAACATCGAACAAATCAGAATGCCGGACAATTGTTCTCATAATTAAATCACAATTAGATTAAGAGTGTGTACGGATAGGATGGATAGACTGCAACAGTCAAAAGTAGCGGAATAACACGTTACAATAGACATAATAGAAGAATTGAGAAAGGAGATGGCCGATAAATAGGGTTGCCAAATTCAGAAACCAATACGGGACGTTTTGACGTTCTCAATCCCAATACGGGACCAATACGGGACGTTTTGACATTCTCAATCCCAATACGGGACCAATACGGGACGTTTTGACATTCTCAATCCCAAAACAAATTTAACACAGATACACTGAAACAAAAATTGTGACCACCAAACTGGCTACCTGCGTTTTTAGCCAAACCTTTGTTATCAGTAACAAAAGTTAATCCATTTATGAATGTAAAAAGACTTTTATTGATTTATACAACGTGGCGGACTTATTGCCCGCAGGCAATCTCTACCAGTACTGTTTGGTTAAGCGCCCAAAATATATTAAGTAGCACAAAACGAAATGTTTTGAAGTCACTATAGCTTGTATGCACCGTTTCAACTACGCCAAAGCGTTTACATTTACATGTTGAGAGAAAACTACGCATTTTGTTAACATCGGCGTAGGTATTCACAAAACTCTTTCAGCGTCCTCACAGTATAAATAAGAAAGTGCCTACTTGAATAGCTTGGCCACTATCTATTCAACATTAATAGTTAAAACATTAGCAGCTGTTGACAGGGTGTTATGTAGAACACGTGCAGGACATCATAATATGCCTTCGAAATCTCATCCCAATTCAGTATTTAGTCATAAAAAGACACTAGTTCTTCTGTCCTTGTAAAGGCCTCCGTAGAATGAAACCATGAAATTTATAATACTTAAAATTTTTCGTATTTTGTCCCAATTGTCGAAAATGGGATAAATACGGTGACATACATACATAAAGCATATCCTATGATGTGAGGAAACTAGCGACAGATGTGCGAATGTTCATAACCTTATGAAATTTATCACTACATTATGTGTGTTTCTCCGCACACCTGTCTCAACTCACCCAAGAAGGCACTACATTCAGAATGGGCGGTGAACCTTATCGCTGAACAATGTGACATTTCATTTTGTCTGTTGAATTTTCGATTAGGAACCCGTTTCTTACGGGTCATCCGAAGTTGATGATAGTAGAAAAAAGTGACAGTCCCGTATATACGGGACGTGGGGCAGCCCTACCGTTAAACAAATGACAGACAATCCGTGAGGCCGGAACGGAGTTGTTCTAAAGGGAGCCGACACTCATTTGTGGTCGGCCATTGTACTATCTGCCTCTTGTAGATTAATCTTTTGTTATACTATTTATCCTCCGTTAACTTACATATCAACAAATGAATGTTATTTGATAATGCTAGAAAGAGTGAAACGTACAATGGCGATCAACACTCGGACGTTTACTTTTAACAGGTTTCACAGATATTTAGTTACAAAGATTCTAGTGCTGAGATATATTTTTTGAAAATACTTATGTACTTATTAATTTCAGTGCCTTGCCTTAAAAGCAATTTGTCCGAATAGGGTAATCGTTGTTAGCGTTATATGAATGGAGAAAATTTGAGCTGAAATATTTTTATGATACATGACTAACCTACCAAAAATAAATAAAAATAATTCCTATGCCAAAAATGACAAAGGATTATGAAAACTAAATTAATGTCTTATAGTGCAAACACTACATTTTAGAAACATATTTCGATATGGCAACATTTCGAAACAGATGAATAATTCGAAAGTGAAAAGAAATTATCTCAACGCACGGTAAAATTGAAACCCAAATACATTCTTTTAAATTCACAACCGCAAACAATTATTCCTCGTAAAATTCAGGTGTTTTTTTATAAATTATTATTAACTGATTGAAAAAAATACACACATAATGTGTCAAATACGTTATGTACGATGAGTGAATTATAGGTAACTTGAACGCCGTTTATTGAAGAATTCCACGGTTGATTTATTGTCAATATTGACAATAAATTGCCTTTATTTCATGCAGGAAATGTATGAAATGTTATTTTAACAATCATAACATATGTACATACACAATAGGTGAAAAGCAATAATTAATAATCTGTTTCCATTTTGTTATATTATACTCGCAGACAGCTAAGCCAAGCCAATTGGCAAATCTAATTAACAATATGAAACTATTCATAACCAAGAAAAAATGTTTGAAGTACAGTTTGTGAATTAAAAACAAGCATTGAGATATAATGTGGTAATTATTTGGATTTATATTAATTTACTTTGAGAAATACGATAATAATACACTCGATGGATTTATATTATGTGTCTTGAGGTTCAGCTAAGAAAGATAAGTTTTTGAATAAAATATTTATCAGATAGTTTTGTGATTCAACTTTCAAGACTTAAAACACTAGTCGGAATAAATTGCAATTTGGCCATGAAATCAATTTTATTTTATTCTGGGAACAGACAGTTAATAAATTTTTTTGGATGGCATAAAACACAATAAATATATACAAAACCAGTAAAATTCCCTAATGCTTTAATACAATCCAATAAGTAGCTAGGCTTAAAACGTAGGTACAAACGTCTATTGAGCAGGAATAGAAAGGGAAGAGGGGAATAGGAATAACCTCGAAGAGTTTTCGATTTTCGCTTTAATTAATTACACCAATAACAGGCTCACCCGGGACCTAAATTAATTTTTTTATGTCATCATGAAAAATTTCTATGATGACGAGGGACTACTCATGACACGATCTCGATACGTTCAAATCTTGTCTTAATCTTAAAAATGTATAAATCAGTACTCGATCATAATCTAATCTTAATCTTTATGTACACGCAATTCTAAAAATTCGTTATTATCAATGTTAAGAATGAAATTTTCATACTTTAATAAATAAATTATAACTAATAAATTAATTTTAAATTAAAGGATTTGTTAAGTCTGAATATTATCTTAATAAACTTCATGAGTAACTCTGCAGGGTGAAAGAATGTGAAATAAGGGAAGATGCAAGCAGAATCATACCACAAGTACTTTGGTGAATTATTAGTCTATACCTAATATGTATGTAAAATATGTGTCACGAGATTTTCGCTTAACTGAGATAAAGGAGATTTGCCCAAATAGATTCTTGGGAGTTAATGGTAATTACTTTATACGCTTAATAGGAAACAGACACATGCCATCACAAGGATTCGTATATTGTATAATGTAACAGGGTAAGTAAATCTAGAAATAACAAGTCTTCGACAAAGTACATTTTTTAATGGTTATTTAGGACCTTAAAGAAACTCGTTTTCTGTATAGTTTTTTTAACGACTTAGATGAGATTTTTTACTAAATAAGATCTAATCGCGATAAAACGTCACATGAACATAGTTCTATTTTATATTTTTTAGACGTTGCTTCTTGAATTACGCACAAGAAATAAACAAAACATCAATAAACACGAATTCAAATATCAATGTCAGTACAAAAAAGCGAAGGTTGTGTGTAACACTAATACAAGGAAAATTATGAAAATATCCACATTGTTAATTTAAAATTATTTATACAAAAATAAAAATAAATACTATTTTTAAGAACATTACGCCAAAGAGGTAATTGCTAATAAAAAATCAATATATCTAAAATATTTTATTTATTTGTATTGTTAATAATATACTTACAATAAAAACTAAACATCATGGAATATAAATAATTGAGCCAGTTTCATAGGTTTGACTATTCAAAGGAAAAATTAAAATAATAATTATTTTTTAATATTTGACACACTGGTTTCTCGTAAAAAAAACGTTACTGAGCAATAACTCACCACTTGCACATGGTGCCAAAAGATTTGATATAAATATGAAAATAGAATTTATTTAATATTTGTCTAACATTATTCATTTAACCCGAATGAAAATCCTGCTTTTTTTAAGTCTGAAAAAACACTGGTGCTCTGAGAAAAAACCTGAATTCTGTTTAAAAAAATCTAGCACAGTTCATAGGGAAAAAACAGTTTTATAGGAACCGAAACATGATGAAATAACACGATTAAGATAATAAATCCACCGTACATAACATCTAGTAATAAAAATATATTTTTTATCATATTGAAACAAAAGGAATGATTAATTTATGTATATGACATAACACGATTCCGAATAATAATGATAAGAATATAATAATCTTATCTTTTTGTTTAATAATAAATTATCACACAAATATTTGATGTATGGAAACTTGAGCGGAGAGAAATAAATATCTACATCAAAGGGAAATTGACTAAGCCGATTGATAAAAATAAATACCTACGTTAATCTGACAAATATCGCACTTGTTATTTATTTAAACATTGTACATGCGTCAACAAAACAAATTAGAATGAATAATAATAAAAGTTTGAAACATAAGATGTCGTACAATAAAAAACACGATGATTCAAAGTTTTTCCCTAAGGTCAGATAAATCATCGATTATCGTTTTTAATCATGCTATTGTAATATCGAAATCTTATGTATTTTTGGCATAAATGACGAAGCGAAGACCCTTAAAAAAACTGAAATGAAGAAAAATCGAAACTGGTTATTTTAATCAATCAAATGATTTAACAAAGATTGTGGATTTTAATTAAAACGCACATAAACACGCCGTTTCCCTATTTGGGAGTAGGCAAAGAGAACAGTATCCTATTATCCTATTTTTCACACTATATCTTGTGAAAAATAGGTTCTCGACAAATACTCAAAAGCATTTTTCTTACAAATAGAGTGGTGAATACTTGGAATAAACTGCCCCAACATGTTTTGGAAATGTTAATATTTTCAAGAATAGACTGGTTTTTTTTTGGACACAGCAAAATAGTTACAACCAAATAATAAAATTCGACAGTAGATATAGGCACATCAGACTTGGCTGCCTGCCTATAAATAATAATAATAATATCCTATCCTAACAAGCATTTTGTCACTCGTTCACAACCATGCGTCGCGTAATATCCTATATAGAATACTATGATATTCTGAATTTTTAAATTCGTAATAATTATACAGGTATGCTGTGAGGAACCGCCTTAGAATAGTCTATACCAGTTATTATCGTTTTCGGGTGTCCCTTAAGAGCTGCGTTATCGAAAATCCAAGTAGCGAGTATCACCTCGATAAGTTCAGCAATGAGGTTCAAGTTCAACACCAATTCTGAATGTTGCCCTTTTATGTGAGATGAGACAGGTGGGGATACACGCACGTGTGGTGATCTATTTAATGAAGTGATGTCATCCCACACATCTGTCGCTGGTAACACCGCGCTGATCGGGAATAATAAAATAATATAATGATAAAAGATCGGGATTTGCGGAAATTCGCGATTTGACAGGGCATCCCGTAATCACTAGCGAGATCAGATCTAGAAGTTTAGCTTGGAAAGGACATGTCGTCAGATCGGGAGATGAAACAGCTACAAAACGCATTCTGCAAAATAACCCGGTGGGCTACAGACCACTGGGAGGACCAAGGCAGAGATTGATGGACAATGTCATCCGATATCTGAATTTGTTGAATGTTTGTGATGACTGGGAGTCTGCTGCTGCTGACGGGAAGGTCTGGAAATCCATTGTTCAGCATATCAACAAAATGTCAATAAAATTTATTGAACGTCTGGTTTGTAAATTTTGGCACAAAACATGAAACTTGTAATTCTCAGTACCTACCTATATTTATATAATGTATTAAATAAATATCGATCGATTTAAAAATAATCGTCACAATATTTGGATTGTCGGAGCTAAAAATAATAAAACAAACGTTGTGAAAGAATTACAATACAATTCAAATGATATATTTGTACATGTTGTATAGAAAATTTATAAATGTGTTTATGTAAAATTAAATGTACCTACTTATTTAAGTACATAATATTACATACAGCATCGACTAAAATAAGTAGGTACTTATATTTATATACAAATGTAGGTAGGTATATAACGTACAAATATCTGTTATCACAAAAATGTCTTACAGTTGTGCACACAAATACCTACACTAAAATGTGAATATACTCAATGTCGATAATAATATCGTGATAATATATAGTGTGTGTGTGTGTGTGTATTTATTTATAGTATAGGTATAATAGTGTTGGTAGGGAACAGAATAATTGTTTGCAACCTGAATAAGGCAAGAATATACCGACACACAATTGATTAGGGGGACCACTATTTTGTGTCATAGTACAGATACTTAATTACAGACGCGGTTCACAAGATACTACTCATTCATCGATTTGGATAAAAGCCGATTTCACGAGAAACAATCAAACTGAAAATTTATTTGGTTGTAGAAAAAATATTAAAATTAATATGCTTATTATGTTTTATTGACCCCCCCCCCTCCCCACCCAGAGCTTGATTCTTTGATATGTTAAGAATAAAACTGGTTGGGTTAAGTATTCCAAATATATATTTTTTAATTTTTTAAATAATTCTGCGATAATTCCACACTCTGGACTTCCATCCATCATAGTTTTGATAAGGTCCTCGCAGGAAGAAAAAGCTATCAAAGCCTTAAATTAAATTTGTAGAATAATTTACAAACACAAACTAATAACCTATAGACATGACATAAGCAAAATTACTTTGTATGCACCGCGTGACTGTGCCACCAAAATTTGGAATGGTTTGGAATGAAAGTTTAAGTAGTACTCAACAATTATATCAATAAGTACATGTTATTTACAAAGGGATTTCAATTTCGAAAAGCAAATACTTTTACTGCTATATAAATGTGTCAATAATATTCGATTTATGTTTAAAAATTGAATGTTTTTGGGATATTCCTGTTCCACCTTACTCTATGTACCAATCTCCTGGCCTGAAACATAGCTAATGTCAGTATTTTTCATTAGCAAATACTTCAAAGCATCCGTTTCATCCCTATGACGGTTGAAACTGTCTGTATGCATTGTAATACTCAAATCGTTTTAAAATATGCTACAAAGTTTAATTATACGAGTACATCACGTTTCCTTCATAATTGAAGTGTCGCTTACGTTCGAACAAACAATGGTCACCCTACCATATCACACACACAATAGTTATATACGAGCAAAGATAACGTTTGTTTTACCTACACTTGTCATTTGCGAGTGTTCAATGTCAAAAATATAAAACCATAACAATAAAACTGTACCTATCTACATAATATATATGTATTACATGTGAGTATGTACCACTCTCATGGTGATCACTTAATCATTAATCTAATTGTGTTAGCCGTGATGATATTACCTCCCTCTGTCTGTTTTATTGAAACCATAATACGAGATTAAAAATTGAACCGTACGATGTTTGACAGGGCCGCAAATGTAAATATTATTTTGGTAAGTGATTTTTCGACATTTTCCAATTTTCTTTCAGGGTTTGCCTAGTCCGAAGGTTCTAGGCACTAAGTAAACCAAACCGAAGAAAACTTATATTTCAGCTACTTCAACAAAAGTTCATATAATTCCCCTATTCAAAGAGCGCTTGAGGTGAGGTCACCACAAAAACGGCGTTATGCAAGTCATCCCAGTTTATTATTTTAAACATGCGCCTTTATGCACTTAACAACTATAGAGCAGGGGCTTACCTAGAACCTTCGGACTAGGCAAACCCTGAAAGAAAATTGGGAAATGTCGAAAATTTAATGTTTTTTTTTTAACACCGTTGTTCATTTGAATGGCCATGAAAATATTTTGAAATCACAAACCAAAATAATATTTACATTTGTGGCCCTGTCAAGCATCGTATCTACATACGGTTTAATTATTAATCGTGTAGTATAGTTTCAATAAAACAGGCAAAAAATTATTAGGTCTTGAATTTCCTAACATAATATTCATAGGCAAACCAAGATTTTCGGCTTCTATAAGCAATTCCGCTACTGCTATAGAGATAAGATATAATATAGAGATGCAATCCAACACAAATTAATAGAGTGAAACGTACATTATGCTTCATTTGATATATATGTAATAATAAAAGGATTGTGGGGTTACATTGCACCCCGATGTGTAAGTACTTACTAATAATATGATGTAAATTTTTCACCATAATCTAGTGGTGGTGATTTAGATACCCGATTGCAACTCTGTTGTACATTACATCTCTATTTTTCACTACGGTTTCCCCCGATTCTTGTTATGAAAATGTCGAGACTTACCCGTGCTGGGCGAGACGATACCCCCCGTGCTGTAGGTGGTGGGTGGCGGGGGTCTGCGCGGGCGTCGTCAGCCCCCACCCCGTGGTCACCACGCCCGCCACCTGCTGGCCGCTAGCGCCGCCCGACCAATCCCTGTAACATCACAACAAGATATTTAGTCACATCATCAGCAACGTGATAGATTACCGATAAAAATGTAAACAAACAGTTGATAAACGGTCTGAGTTCAGGTGCAATAAATTAGCGTTATTTGTTCGTAGTAGTACTGGCAGCAGGAGCAAAACCAATTATTAGGCTTGTTCATAAGGTCTAATTGCTGCCATCAATAAAAAAAGTAACAGCCCAAGAACAGGTTTAGCCTAGTGGGGCGTAACTTACTTATTAACAATAAATAAATAAAATAATTATTGGATTCAAATAATCAAATATGTAATTTATAATATTAATTAAACTAGAATTCCATAAAGTAGGTACTTTCGATTGATAAATTAAATTGTATTCATTACTTTAAAATTAACATTAAAAAACAATGTCTACGTAATATTATGTTGTTATCGCTTTGTGATACAGTTTAAACTGACTCAAAAACCAAGTTTTACATAATACAAAACTGATTTAAAAACCGTAATCAAATAATCTATACAAAATAGATATACGGTAATTGTTATTTTAAGCATCTGCTACGAAATCTGAAATAAACAACTGACGTAAAACGATAAAATATTGAACTATATCAAATCGCCAGATTTTGTCTGCATATATTTACAGAAATCTCTATTCTACAACGTCTTTGTTGAGAATACATTGATCATCCAGTAACAAGGTAATCAAAATGACGTAATTGAGTATCGATCGATTCACAAATGACTCACCCGAGTCATAACAAGTTAGAACCAATAGTTTTTAGAATTCTTTTCATTTTTTTTTCGTTTGGTATTCGAATCAAAAATTGAAGTAATAAAGAATAAAAAATATTTTTTTAAATTTTATATTGTGGTTTTTCTATGCTTCAAATATTTTATTGTTTATACAATTTTATAAATTAACAACTACCGAGATTATATTGACTAGATACTTAATCACATTTTAATTACAACTCTGTGTAAAACGTATCAATTTAAAACATCAAAATGAAATAATTACTACGTTATTTGCCAGAATAAGATGAAGCAATCATGTGCTCTTTGATTTAATTTGTAAGACGAAATTCGGGGGAATAAATGTACCATAAAATCTATAACGATTAAGCGATGAGAGAGAAAAAATCTTTTAAAGATAATTTAAAATTAAATTTATTTTAAATTGATGAGATTCAGAAAATACCTTTTCAAAATCTTTGTTTGTTTTTTAATTTGTTTATATAAACTAATGTAACTTCTTTTGTTTGTAAATAAACACCTAGGCCTACTATTAATAAAATATTGTGTTTTTAGTGTAAAACATTTATCTCTTTACTAAGTGAATAGATATAATATTTGTACACATATTCAATCTTATCTTAAACACCAGTTTTATCAGACAATTGTACCTGTCAATTTCTTCACCTATTTGTTTACATTTTTTATATTAAATAAACTTATAAATATGTAAGAAACAATAATATTCAAGATATATTCTTACTTATAAGTAGACAGTTAAAGTGCCAGTGTGTCATATTAAAAATACATAAACTTAATTAATTACGAACTTTAACTTTTATAGCCATAAAAAACACTACAAAAATGTTTAAAAAAACGAAATTAATACAGTATAAATAGATAGGGTTAGGTTAATTAAAATTAACGCCAACGAAAAAAATATTAACGCCTGTAAAATGGTCGACCAAGAAAAACGTGAATGCGATATTGTTCCTACGATTCGAACATAATGAGTCATGTCATAATCACAGGAAAATGTGTATGGCAAACTGTAGAGATGAAAAAAAAAAGTAAAATGTATGAATGGAATGAAGCGGTTTCGGATTCCTCTGCCATCTTTGTGTGACAAGGCCCGATTGTATTTATATATTGCACCGATTATAACCATACAGCTTATTGATATTAATAATTAGATGTTCCTTTTTTTATCATATTTTTTTTTCTACCAGAAACATGTCTTTACCATGCGTTGAGATCTTTTGTATATCAAAAATAATGTATGGAAGCAAAATCAAAAATGTAAAAATCACGTCGAGATTTCAAGACATAAACAACTACATTATATACAATCAGATAATGGGATTTGATAAAACATAATACATACAGGCGGACACTACGACTTTTATATCAGTTCAAGTGAACTCATAAAATCACAAACTCATGAATGATTATTCCATGTACGAGAGTTAATTTGTTAAAAAATATATATCCATTTAAAAAAACGTGACTTCAATTTTACCGAGGATTCTTAGATAAAAAAAAAACAAATTGACGCTATAAGTATTTATAGTTTAATGTATAAACTGACAATGATTAGATACACATATAATTTAATTAGTATCTATAACTATGTACTTATAAATTTTATAATCATTGTGCATGAACGACATGATTGATAACGTGTATTTTTTATGATTCGTCAGATACAATGTGTTGAGTGATGATGTCTGACGAAATGTATGTTATTTTGATTTAATACTCGAGTATATAAACAAACAAGGGCAATCAAATGTTTTTATTTAACAAAACAGCAAAAAAAACTGTAAAATACATTATGTAGTAGGTACAGTACAAATGAACAAGGTAATCACTCAATAAAGAGTCGTTGTAATTTTTTGATAGTACATAGTTTCCTATTACATTACATAATATCAACAAAAAAATATTTACATGGTATTTACCTGGGTGGTATTTTTAAACAGAATGTAAAAATCTTTGAAGATACTGACTTACATATGACAGGAAATAGAATTAACGTACTAAAAATACGTTTTAAAGGAACTAGTGGTGCTTTCAAGAAAAACTTATTTTAAGATTATTAAATGATTTTCGATTTTTTTTGAGTGCGGTGAATTTTTTTTAATGGATACATGAATATACAAAAAAAGTTGGATTTCATTATAGAAATAGAAAAAAAAACAATTTGTAAATAAATGCAAAATACAATAAGGAATTAATTGTTAGCATATATTTTTATAATTACATTTTTGAGGGGTTGGACCGCGCCAGCCATTAGGGGTGAAATCGCTGGTGTAAACAAATCGTTTGGATAAACTGATATACGATGATAATATTTTATATTAAAATTCAATCAAAGATAAGAAATACACGATATGTAGTATACGAATGAACATTGCCAATGGTTAAATACAGTACCCGCTCACCTGTCCAAATTAACCCAGCAAATCGACGAGTCACTGGCTCACGAAGAAAATAAACACGTGTAAAATATGCGATTTAAATGACAATATCAAATTCTTTCCTGGGATCTTTGAGAATTTCTTGTCCCATAAATCCAATCTTAAATTACACTGTTATTTATCGGGAATCGAATTCGGGACATGGGGAGTATGTTGTCAAACCGACTGATCTAGAAGATCAACCGTTATTTAAACAACAGGCAAGGTAATTCATAGTAAACACGAATTTCAATAATTTTGATCCATCAAGGAAATTTTTGACGTGGCATAAATTTGTGGACTTGACAACAAAAAACACGTAGTGCTAGGTCATCGAAATTCTTCCGTATTTTTTAAGTACTTATGAGAATGCATTATATTTTTAGCTTCAGTAAGTATATTAAAAAAAACATGTTATCAACAAGCCCAACATTCATTCATGAATGAACTCTTCGAATTCGAAAAAAATAAACAATTTTTTCCTTACATATTATATATAGGTACCACCAATAAATGTAATGGATTGTGTGAGCAGACAGTACATAGTGCCATATATTCAATTATTTATTTATTTATCGAATGACATAGTGAATTTACAATACATTAAAATCAAATTAACAAATACATAATTAAATATGATCATATATTCAACATTTTTGTATCACTCATAATGAGCAAAGTCTTAGATTAGTTATATTAATCTAGTTTAGGGAATGTATGAATGTATTTAGGTAATGTATTATCAGCCTTCGTGGCGCAGTTGGTTGGGTATCATCTGACTGCTGATGCAAAGGTTCCGGGTTCGATTCCCGGCGGAGACACAGTTTTTAACAAATCCAGATAAATAAGTCCAGAATGTCGCAATTTGTTATTGGGTGCGTGTTAAATTAATATTTGACATAGTACCTGTTACTTGCCCGAGACGCAATATTATGTAAATAAATAAATGAAGATGTAGGTACATTATGAACTTGTTTATTACAATGACATATTACCTTTTTATAAATAAAGGTTAATTTTGAATGTTGCACTTATCTTGGTAAGTAATATCAAATATAATGATTCAGATATTATTTTATTATATAGGTACTGATTTATAGATATTATTATTATTTTTTTCTTTGTATAAATTCAATATTGTTCCACTGTAATCTGTTTTTTAAAAGGTAATAAACAATTATTATTATTATTAAATTTAAAAAATCTAATAGAACATAAGTACATACAATTTTTCATTAGGCACCCATAATGTGTATTGTCTTAAACATGCAATACTAAACATAATAGATCATTTTGGACTCATCTTGGTAAGTAATATAAAATATGAAATTTAAAATATCTGATAACTGTAAGTGTTAGATAACGAGCTAAAACAACATTCAAATTATTATCCATAGCGCTTCTTCAAATTTTACTGTTAAAATATCAGTCAGAAATGTATAGAAAATGATGTAAATTATCTGCAGAGAAAAAACTCATCTGGAGTCACGACTTTTTCACGAAAAGAACAACACGAGAGAGAGAGAGGAAAAACATAATAAATAGGTGGTCAAGTAACATTAGATTTTTTTTTTATAATTATAATAAATAAACTTACTGAATCGTTTGACGACAACACGCTTTATTGAGGCTCAATACGAAAGAATAAACAAGACAAATATAATATTACCTAATTGAAATTTTATGAGGAACATAAAAAAATACTTTTTGAAAAATTCCTCGAAGTTTTATGGTATTGATATGTAGTGTGGAAGTTGCATTCAAAGGCATTAAATATGTACTAGATCCTACCTATAATTATAGGTAAATTAATTTGTAATAAGTCATAAAATCTCTCAAATAAGTAATAAATTATAAAAGATTTGTGTAAAGTCCATAGAATTATAATTAAGTACAAATTTCAAATTCAAATGTATGCCAAGTTTTTTTTACATGTGTGTGTGATCGGTTGGTCTAAGTTTTATGTAGGTGTGCGTATCGGTAGGTGTACGTATACTAGAAATTCTTCTGTTTCCTCGTAGTTTCAGTTGGCATACATTCATTGCGCTGACTAGGTATCTGTATCGTATATAATCTAAGGTAAAGTCATTATTCATAATGTGCACATCATGTTACTATAGAAACATTCATAAACAAAATTGAAAATTAAACACGTGTTAATTTAGAACTTGTCATACAAAAAACCGAAAAAATGATAATCAATATTAATTACTTACATGTTCATTTTTACTATGGACATTACTTTTAAACAATCTTAATCTCGTCATTACATTAAACAAAACTGTTTAAGGTTGATGTCTGACGATAAAAAAATACAGGGCTGAAATATGTGGAAAGAAAAGGCAAAAGAACGATCATCTAAATGAAATATCAAAAGATAGGAACATACCGATAGCCTACATTATAGGAAGCATAGATGTAGGAGAAATATTATTAGGTGTATAATTTTACCAGTATGCCAATTATTCCTACTTATACTAAAGGCGAAAATAAGATGGTTCATAATAATATACTTCAAATACATTGATTTCATAATACTGTCCAGGAGGGCAAGTCTTGTCCAACCGGCGAAATCCCCCCGTGATTACCCATATCATGGATATAGTAATTATTATATGGAGTTCTATAATATCTTTAGATGTCATAGAACTCCATATGATAAATATATCCATGATATGGGTAATCACAGGGGTTTTGATTTCGCCGGTTAGACCAGACTTGCCCCCCTGAATAATTGTGATGCTCGTTTAAAAAAAGTTCGGTAAATTTAAGTCCCGGTTGAGAATGTTTGCTGATGTAATTGATTAAGATGTAAATTGGAAAATCTTCGAGGTTATTCCTATTCCTCTATTCCCTTCCTGTTCAATAGAGGTTTGTACGTTGCGTTGTAAGCCTAGCTACTTATAGGATTCTATAAAAGCTTTAGAGAACTTTACTGGTTTAGTATAAGTGCATAACCACATCGTGTTTTATGTTTTCCTAAAAAAATTAAATAATTGTCCATTCCCAGGATGAAATAAACTAAAATAATCTATAAGAAATATTAATACAAGATTCTATAGGAAATATTTTTCAAGAATAAGCTGTTTTTTATTGCTAACAAAAACGTGACATAGAACATTTTTTTTAAATTTCGATTTAGTACTTAATCAAAATGTTTCTCGCGCGTGTTTAAAAAAAAAGTAAAGAAAGATACCAAAGGTGGGGTCGGTTCATAAAATAATAAAGAGTATTGTCATTGACGACAATTCACGAAAATGTCGCACAGCAACACTTAGTCCGAACGCACCTTGAGATCGTTGGCCTAACAGCAACGTGGAGCTGATATGGCGAAAGTGTTGAAACCAGTTCACATTCAACATATTATTATATACTACGTAATCCTACCAATGAGATGCCTCTGACTTTTGTTATTTGGTAGTCGTGAACAATATATTATATTCGTCGTTGTTTGTACCTATTCAAAACATTTTGATATAGCCTTTATAATTTATTACGAGTAAAGCTATGAAAGTGTGTAGTAAAGAAAATATGAGAAGCAAAGTTAAAAAAATACACGAACGACGTGATAAAACGTCGAAAAAATCAATATTTAAAAAACTAGATAAATGAGCAGAATACGACTACATACAGAAAGAAGATATGTCGACGCATATGAAATTGTTTTGTTTTCGTAGAATAGAAAACTGTTTGTTGACATAGGAGTTGGCCACATCCTAAACAACCAATTTCGGTTGAGTTTTTAGAATGTTTTTTTTTTCATTCATACCATCACGGCATATCCCACAATGTGGGGTAACCAGCGAAAGGTGTGCGGGTATGCATTGCCTTATAAAAGGGAGCACAACATATCTGTGTATACCCACACACCAGTCTCGTCTCACCTCAAAAGGCACTATATTCAGAATGGGTGGTGAATCTCATTGCTGAACTATGTGAGATGTTATAATTGTTGCCTTTTGTATTTTCGATTACCCGGCTCTTACGGGACACTCGAAAACAATAATAGAAAAGAGTGGAAGCACTGTTCTAAGCCGATGCCGATGAGAATGTTTGAGGTTGTATTTTGTAATTGCTTCTAGGTTAACTAACGGGCTCTGTATGAAATTTTAATATAACATGTACTTAATAACAAGTTGTCACATTCTGCAGACTAATGATATGTATCGTTTCACAGATTCAGACTGAAAACACGATAATTATAAACAGTCTCCACCGGGAATCGAACCCGGGACCTTTGGCTTAGGTGTCAGGTATCTTACCAACTGAGCCTTCAAGGCCGACTTCTTGTTACATGGACATATTCTTTGTTTTCAAAAAGATATTAATTTTAATGAAATGGGTGCTTAAAGAGACTTTAGAGTTAAAATATTGGTGAAAAATGGTCTGAACAAAACATTGATATAGAAGGTATTATGTGTAAAATGTGGAGGATTCAAACAATATGAGAGAGATAGAAGTTCAAATAATCATGCTTCATCAACAAAACATGACAATCGACAACGTGAAATTAACAGAATGTTATATAGTACGAGAAAATCAACATTTTTTTTCTTGTTTTATTCAATAGTCATAGAAGTATTGGATTAGTCAATTGTTAGTCATAGAAGAAAGTCAAACGTAGATAAATAATAGCTACACTATGATCATATTTATTTCCTTTACCTAAACATATCAGTTATAATTGTATCATCTATGGTTAAAATACGTTTAAAATTCACGTGTTGCGTCAAAGTTCTTTACTTATTTATTTGAGGTTAAAAGTCTGAGGCAGTTATTTTTAGTAGGTACGTACAACATTAGGTACCAATTTTATTTTGTTTTGGATAAACTGTAAGTCATCATGACTCTCATATTTTTCAATTATGCAATGTACTTAATAATATATATCAATTCATAATATACATAATATTAAAGCTGAATTATTGTAAATTATCAGACAAAGTTAGTACATACATTAATTTGTTCTTTGTTAAGAAAATATCTTTATAAGTGTTTTTCTCTATAAAAAATATGTATTGAATTCAAAACCTGATTTTACCTAATTTGCAATTATGTTAAACTGGATATAATTATAACGGTGCTTTTTGTATAAAATACACTATTATATAAAACCACGTAAAGTGCATCAGACATCGAAGAGAATCTTCACAACACGTCTGGAGGGAAGAAGAGGTGTGGACACGATTCCTTGAGGAGGCCACTGTCCATCCTGGGCTGTGGAGCCACTGATGATGATTAAACTCAGAAAATAATAAAATTCAGAGATTGAGAATTAATGGGATATATGTACATATGACGTGAAGTAGTAGAATTATGTACACAACCCTTTAACCGTAAGATAGATTTGCGATATACTAAAATATAATGTATTTATGTACTTTATTTAGTAGTGGGTTTACATAGATACTTTTTGACGATACCTGCGAATGCGGGGACATACAGGACCACCAACACCTTATGATATGTCCGAAAGTCGGAGAGACATGCGTGCGGGAGGACCTAATTGCCGCAAATGACAGGGCAGTACATGTGGCCTGTACGTACTGGAAGTTCTTTATTTGATGAATCCGGACACGGAAAGTAAGTAAGTATAGATACTTTTGTTTATTAACGAATGTAGGTAAATCGAATCAAAACTGTAAACATTTAAATCAATTTTTAATGAAAGAACGCATCAATTTTATTTCAATTTACGAAGATGATTTGAATCAAATTAGAAATAAAGAAGTTAAATAAACATTCAATAGATCTATAATAGAACTATTTTAACTGTAATTACTTAAGTGACGTAATTCTAATAATAATTTAAAGCTTTTCAGTGATAAAATTTGATTCATAAAATATATAACGTATTTAACAGTATTGGTTGTTCACGCTATGTATTTATTATTCACAAATAATAATATTGTATTAGAACTATCAGTGGATAGATATTTGGAATTTATAGTCTAGAACTTTAGACGCAGCTTTGTAGATAGATACATTGTTGTAGTAGGTCTGTCGCAACAACAGAAATGATCCATTATGAAACGTTATATCACCGTTAACTTCATTATTTGCCAACTCTTTCTCTTGTGGTAGAGGTACACTAACTACCTACATACTAGTGATGGTGAATCGGTTACGAATCGTTCATTCAGCTAGGTTTCTCTTGACTTCAAATCTGATTCAAATTTCGAATTTTTAGCTAAGAATCTAATTTTTTAATACACCAGGGCTTTCAAGACCATCTGTCAAAAATACAGATCACCCTGATCTTCACTTTGAACTGTACTGAACTGTGAGTCAGCTGTTTCCTCAAAATTAGCGCTATTTTTGGTACTTTAAGTGTAGTGTCTGTAAGGTTTAAGAGTTCTCCGGACTCTTCTTATGTTCTTTGTGTGTTCTTTCAGAGTTTTGCAAAGGGCCGTTATTAGTCCCCATAAGCAGAACGGGTGGTGGTGGAGGAAGAACAAAGCATATGGCGTAAGGACACACTCCTCTATCTTTGCACACATTCCTGGCTTCCTTTACATCCTTTGCATAGTAAAATAGTAGGTTCTAAGCGAAAATTCGAAATTAGGAGCGGATTCGAACATCAAGAGTAAGCCGGCTGATGTTAATTATGAATTTCGTTCAAAGTAATGAATCGTTCCGTCAAATGTCATTCAATCATAACATCACGCCATATCCCACAATGTGAGTTAACCAGTGACAGGTGTGCGGGAGTGTATCACCTACCTTATAAAATGAAGGTTATTTTGCCTGTTATATTTTAGATTACCCATACCCCGGAATACCCTAAATTAATGATAATAGAAATCAGTGGAAGCACTTATCTAATCTAATCATTCTGTCAAATGTCAATTATATATTCCGTTCAAACTTTCGAATCGTTCAGTATAATGTCAATTTTGTAACGATTCGGTATTTTAAAACCTTTCGTTGCAGTTCAAATACTTTTATTTGAAATTGATTACTTTCGCGGCAAGAATCAATAGCACGAAATAAGAATATAACCGTTGAACGAATATTATTTGTTGGTATTAATAATTTATGAACGAATCCTTGCAATCTGCAACATTACATAATATTACTTGTCTCTAACTGGAGATGAAAATATTAAGATACTTGGGTCCCAATAAGTTCCGACTGATAATAGTAAGAATATAATTACATACTTAAAAAGTACGTAATATAATTGTTATTGTTAGCTGCAAAAACAAGCGCTGTTAACTTTATTCAATGAAGAATAAATATTTTATATGCATAAATAAACGGTTCGAAGTTAAATACAAGTTATACAAAAAAATTGTTTCCTAAATTCTGCATATCGTAGTATTACTGAGCTTTGATTTATTTGACAGAATACCTAACGTTGTAAATTAGTAGGTAGTATTATTAAAACTTTTTTATTATTACTCGCAGAGGTCGTCCCAGAAAGAGATGACATGAATGATATTTTGAAAGAAGCAAATAAAAGGAGCTTGAACAATCGACGATGCAGGGATGCAAAGGAAGCCAGAAATTTGTGCAAAAATAATATGGCGCTTGGTTTTCTCTGCTTACCCCGTAAGGGATATGGCGTGATGGAGTGTATGTATGTTTTATTACTACCTTCATGTTTTATTTATAGTGGATATAATTCCTTCCTACGAAAACACGAAAACATAGTTTTGATGATGTCCTCATATGCAGAAACTTAAAATGTGTGATTATTATTTTGAATTCTATGAAAGCTCTTCAAAGAACGTACGTACACAATCAAGTACAGGCCGAGGAAGCTTTGGCGTGGCCCAGACTACCGATAAGTTGCTCGAGAGTAGATGGTACGGACAATGGACATGTCATATTGCGTCCAGAGGACAATATGATATGCAGAGCGCAAATAGCTACTCTTTGTGCCATGCATTCTTTGTCATTCTTACTAGCGTTCTGCGAAGGGGCCGTTTTCAGTCCCCATATGCGGAGCGAGTGGAGGTGGCGTAGCTAGCGCAAATCTGACGTGGCACTCCACCACCAGAAGATCTGAGGTAAGCAGGCTTACGCGAAGGAGACGCACAAGAGAGAAAGACTTGCCGAATGAGGACATGGAGAGGTGAAACCAAGTAAATAAGCGATAAGTTTTCAAAATTTTTATTGATAAATAATTCACGTGCACGTATGAATAAATGCGAGTAAAAAGTATCTAAGCCAAAATAAGATTGATATTCGGCTCTCTCTGCCTACCCCTTAAGGGACACGTCGTGATGGTATTCGTATAATCAATAATAACAAATAACCGTCCGCGTATTCGAGCGATATCTATCAATATTTAAAGTGTGTTGTAAAGTTGTAGACAATAGATAAATACCGCCAAGGTATGTATAGGATATATTGTATTTTCGTCGTTTTGGCATTATTCACCAGTGTTATCTAAGGTCAGTGCAAACAGGAATAGGCGTATTGTTGTTGTGCTAGTCAAAAGTCTATTTTTGTAACTACGTGGTGTATAGTACAATCGGTCGTGTGAAGGGTGTAGTTTCCATAACTGACAGTTAGCTATATACATAGGATTGAGTACTGTTGTAGGTAGTGATGTGAAATGTTTGAACTTCGCATTTCCGCTAGATCGGTACCGCTACATCATTATTACCATCCGCGAGAAATTCGCTCGTCATCTCTGTGATGTTGCATTACATATTATTATTATACATACATCTAACTAGCGGGAATTTTAGTAAAATGTGCATTTTCAAACGTAGGTACCTACTCAATTAAATCGATACAACGAACGAACCTCTTAATTAGTTAGATTTTCATATATATCACATTCCTAATTCAAATATGAATGCATTTTTAATACGTGCTAAATTTTAAATTAACACTAGCGTATCAGTAGCGGCATTGCTTATAGAAGCCGAAAATCTTGGCTTGCCTATGAATATTGTGTTAAAAAAATCTAATATTTATTGGACTGTTTTATTGAAATCATACTACAAGATAAAAAATTGAACCGATTGTATGTAGATACGATGCTCGACAAGGCCACAAACGTAAAAAAATATTTTTGCATGTGATTTTAAAATAATTTCATGGCCACTGAAATGAGCAACAATGCTAAAAAAATATTAAATATTCGACATTTCCAAATTTTTTTCGAGGTTTGCCTAGTCCGAAAGTTTTAGGCACGCCCCTGTAGCGTATAGAATGAATTTTCAATTGTACGCTTTATTTGATGATTTACAAGCTAAACAGATTCATTTGACATAACATACATATTTTAATCTTTGTTATTCGAGTTATTAAAATACGAAATCTTGGGGGTGCAACGGTAAAAAAATGAACGCAGCATTTAAAGGAAATGGACATTATTTATAATGAATTAAATACAATTCATAAATTTGATTTACCTACCAATTTAACTGTTGAATAAATAAAATTTGGAGAAAAAATTTGATATTTTAAATTCAGTCACTTTGTTATACAAAAATACGAAATTGTAACTATTTAATTAAATATTTAGATTGTATAAACAATAACGAACGATATTTAAAGTAATAAGTTTTAACAGAATTCGTGCAGGCTTTCATTGTTATTTTTTTTTAAAGCGAGAAATTGAGGTTAATATTTTACAAATTGATAATTTATAAGGGGAATATATAAGTCAGTAACTAATTAAATAAAAAATATAGCATAAATAATCAATTGACGTATTTATTAAGAATAAAAAAACTAGTCAATGATCGATGTAAGTGTGCGTGAATGAAACCATCTTGTTGGTTAAATCGATTAGACTAAATGAGGAGAGTAATGTTTCCTCTAAATAGGGTGTTAAGTAATACTTAAACGTTGGTTCATCCCGTGCCGCTCACAGTCGCACGTTAGTTTGCAAGTGGATGGTAATTAGTGGACAGCTGAAATGGTTCTAGGTGCGTGTGCACTCAGTAGTCACGAGGAACAACTAGGTACTGAGACCTTGTCACCATTAACTTAACTGCATGCAGAAATCTCCGACGTGTATTCCCGTCCCGTCTCAAAACAGTGACGAACGTTTGATCGATCGATATACCGACTTTTATATCGGAATCGAACGAATTATTATAACGATCCGGAAAAATTAACGTCTCCACACGATCGAGCTCAGCCGTGTCGAGTCAAACGGCGGGTAAATGAGGTCTATAAATAAAAAGAGACGAGGCATTCCGCAACATTTCTGGCGAAATAGATGTCAGATGAAACACACTTCGTTATCAAGTGGCGAGCTGTTGAGTCGGTTCGGATTGGTCGTATTAATCGCTAGTTTACGACATGGATAGCGTGTCACATACTAACAAACTTATATTGAATGTGTGGATGTGTGTGTATTATATTCAAATACACTGGTTTGTTGCCAAGCATCCTTCGCAATACTAATAAACGTTTGTGAACAGTATTGAATTGTGATAATATATTTCTGATACAAAATTAATTACAACTGGGAATGAAACGACAAATACATGCATTTCCTATTAGTAGAATTAAATGATTATATATTCAAAAATTACTTTGAACTTTGAAAGATTCTTACAGAAACGCATTGACAGGTATAATTCGTAAAATGTACATAAACAAAAAAAAATCTGAATTCAAAATTAATACATTAATAGAAAATATTTTCAGAGTAGGTAACATATGAGTAAAAATTATAAAATATCATAATGGAAACATCCATATTTAATATTTTATAAATTTATTGGTCTAATATGGAATTCCGAAAGATTTGCGATTGTACACATAAAAATTGAATTTCATAAATATATATTTTTGATGTGATATGTATAAACCATAATAATTGATAATTACATTAAATTTACTTTGAATGTTCATTTTTTTCACAAAAATAAATAATCATGAAAAACACTGGCACTTTTTTCACTAAAACGATAAAACAAAACATCTTTGAAAAACAATCACTTTCACACAATACGATATTTTCCTATTTAACCTCAAATGATAAACGTCAAAAAACACTAAATAAAACCGCATGCAGATATCTAAGTACTACGAATTAACGAATTAAAATAAATGGATTGAATTTGTGGAATTTTACATACAAATATGGCTGATAAATTATTTATAAATTGTCAAATATTGATGGATTTGATATTCAAAACGTAATGTTTTTTTAAATGTATTTCACATAATTTCACAATAAACAAGATTAAAAAAATAAATATTCACGCAAATGTAATCCATCCATTAAAAGCAATCGAAATTTTGTCGAAATTTTTTTTCAATAATATTGGTTCGATTTTCACAACGAAAAAAAAGAAAAATATTGTTTTTCATAAGAAATAGACAAGGAGAAGTGTTTAAGAATACTGTTTTGATTCCTCAAAAAATCTAAAGTATTGTCAGATGGTTTAAAATACAAAGATTTTATCTAAACGTAATAAAATAAAACATATATATATTTGTGTTTTTTGATATTCTTTAGTGTTGTGTTGCATTTATGTTTATTTGTGTGTTGTCATTGATTTTGAGTGACATTTAAGTAAGTTGTTGACGCTAGATGGCGTTGTGGTACACATTTTTAATCACGTAAGTATTACTTATTAAAGGAAGTTTCTCTATCCGATTCAAATCAAATCTCATTTACCAACTTATTTTTTGTTTGTTTAAACTAATAAACTACTGTAGAGCAAAAAATATTAAGCACGTGTTTAAGTTATTGTAGTGTGAAAAACACAATAAAACTCGATACGGTGATGGATTTACAATAAAATTGGCGATAAGCTCACAAAGTAAAAACTAAATCAAATTTAGTTGGTTTATTTTCTTAGTCGATTAACCACTTAACTAAAATAAGAAGTAATGAAGAATAGGACTCGAAATTATTATTTTTTTTTTTTATTAAATTCTTAAAAGTAAATATTTTGAAAACTAACGATATTCATTAAATATTGTCACATTTAACTATCATTTATTGATTCGATGAACACCCTACTCAATTATGATAATTTGTTTGTTTATTTTTGTATTCGATGCCACGACATGTTTTGATAGAATGATAATATAGGTAAGTTGTAATCTAATAAAGTGTAAGTTGATGGAATATTGTGTGAGTTTGAATGTGTATTATCCTTGAACAGGTTTTATTATGGTAGATGATAAGACATGATGTATACACATAGAAGAGTACGCACATACACCGATTACACGATAAGACTATTCCTGAAGTGGCGTTACAAACAACTTGACTATTCATTATGTCGGCATGATGATACGTTCAATGTTTATCTCCGAACTTCTGCTCGAATCAATGTTTGTTTTAACTTTTTCATTTTATTTTTGTTTAAACGATTGTTTTAAACGTATGGGTTATTTATTATTATTGTTTTTTTTCGTAAGCATTGCATTGTTAATTAAACAGCTATATTATTCCTTATCAGGTCGATAGATTCTTGTCACTTTTCCACTTGACACTTTTAAAGTAAGATTCCACAAATTCGTTCCATGAAGGATGCATCAATGATACATTGCTAACATACGCTAGGCACTCTCAAAATGATAAGCATGCAACTATTATCACAAGTTATTTTCACTAATCCACTCTTCGTAACATTTAGGACACGTGGGATAAGTCGCAGTCGTTGACACCGCCGATATCTTCCCTCGGGCGACTGACTGTTATATACTGAGATATATTGGTTGGTTGGGGGAGGACCTGTTACCTGGAGTGTGTAGCTACATAATCTAACTGGATCTAAGTTACACATATGAGATGGGACGGGACTGCAGCAGCTGACGGAAGACGGCTGGCAGTCAGGTGTAGAGGCATGAGCCAGAGGAAGAGGAGATAGCAGAGTGGGGGCCACACTCACGTGGGACACTCTGTTGGTAAACACTGCTCTAGGCACCAAAGGGAAGGAAGGGAATCGAATGCAGCTAATTACTTGCGGTCCAAGAGGGTGTCGAGCGACAGCGCGTCCTCCAAAAGCTCCCGCCTGAAAGATTGACAACGGAACAAGACACTGAGACACAAGACACACACCCGCGGCTCTTGTCCGATCACTTACGCGTCCGTCACCTAATGACGGGGTTAGCTCGGGTAATTATTCCTTCATTCATAATATACCTGTAGGATGTATATCCCAGCATTTGAACACGCACATATAGAAGTGGCGATCGCACCCGTCTCGGACATTAACCCGTCCTATATCAGTCCGTACGTATCACCGGCTCATCGCTCGCGGATATTTTTTATATAGTTTTTCGATTTCGAACTCGAGTCCAGATCTCGCGAAATATATTCACTCAACGCGCACTCCGGCGCGACGTCCGTACAGAGCACTCGTAAAGGTAAAACTGGTCTAGCGACGGTCGCGGTGGGGGTGGGGGGAAGGGACCCCATTTCCCCTTCGCTTCATTCCATCACCGGCCACACAATATCGGTTATAGCGAGCGACGTTGCCGGCTCTACGGCCGACCTCCTCGCGTCCCCCGGCCCCCTCGGCACGCAGCTTCGGGCGCGTTCGGGTGTCTTCGTGCCGCCAGCCGTTCTCGAGGCGGTGCGACGCTACCGTCGACGAAGTCTACCGCGGGATACCGCGGTGGACGGGCGGGCGGCGCGGCGGCGAGAGAGAGGCTTCGTGCCCTTCTCAGAGCGCGAGGTGACGTGCCGCGCCGGGCGCCTGCCTCGTCCCAAGATGGGTATATTCTCCGATCGCTTCTGGAAATCTGAAGGGCGAACACTTCATCCGACAATACGATGCGCCGATTGCCATTTTCAGTCTTTCACCGGTTGTGATCGGCTCACCCGACTCTCGGGTAATCCGCTCATTTAGTTTATTTCCAGTGTGTCGCATTCTTAATGCGAACCAACCAATCTCGGGTCATCGTCCTTAGAGTTAGACATTGGAGGAAATGTTTGATGATTTAGATGTTCCATTGCAGATAATTCCTTATAAGGATCATCTCTCGTAGGCGATAATCGATGTACTCGATGGCCATCACACATAATACACCTGATCTTTCTAAAACTTACTTTGAAATATGATCGTTCTTCTTAAACGTCCTTAGTTATTGTATTTATTTCCTACTTTTTATTTCATTTGTTTTTATTTATTTATTTAATATTGCTTCTCCGGCAATTTACAGGTAGCTAAAATAATAACAAGTTGCCTCATTCTGGAGACTGAAAACACAATTAAAAACTGTGTCTCCATCGGGAATCGAACCCGGGACCTTTGGATTAGTCAGATATTCAACCAACTGAGCCACAAAGGCCGACAAATATTTCACTATAAAACTATTAAATTATCCCTAAATTTGTTTTCTTTTTCAATGGGGTGGAATCAGAGATTTTGGATCGTATACTAAATTTTGCTAAATAATTTCATTTCTTAGGGAAGTTTTTCCAAAAAAAGCTTATTAAAGTTCAAAATTTCTGCCTTTTATCTTACTAAGTATATACTTTCCTATCGCCATGAACCATAGAATATAAGCACATTTCATTTTGTAAAAAATATAACAAACATAATTTTAACCCTGACAAACAGATAGTTTTACCAGAAATGAGTCCGACAAGCTGTGTGAATGATTATGGAGAAAATATAGTGGGAACTATACAAAATCTGTCATGCTTGTATTCAATCATACCTATCATACTATAAAACTCAAGCGAGGATAATAGGTAAATCAATGACAAATTTAATCAAAACGAGCCACTTGTTGTTGAACATACTAAAGGATAATTTAAACCATATGGATACAGAGAAACGTCTGATCACCGTGGGAGTAGCAAATGAATGCAACATGATTGATACAAAAACAGCAAACATCAATAATATATTGCGATTTCCATAATGATGGATCAATGAAATATTTTATTCAAAACTATATTTTTACCGAATTCCAAAGTAAATTATTGTGAAATTGATTTGTGTGTTTGATTTAAAAAATAAAATGCATGATACCATTCCTCGACATGATATTAATGACAACACATGTATCAGTGTCGAGATCAAGTATTGGAGTATTTTCAAATATAAAGTTTGGCCAATGATTGTGTGTTAATTGGAATATTAGTAGGTAATGGTTTTAATTTGTCAATACTGAAGATATTTAAGAACACCATTATACTTTGTTTATACAAATATATACACACTTTATACACACTTCCTTGCACCCTGCGCAATTGGCGATGGGGTTATTCTTCCAAAAAACCAGTATTTCCAGCCCAGAAAAGCAATATTAAATAAGGCATAGCAGCAATTGTGTCAGTGAGAAATGAAAGTAATCCCCAATCGTCATATTTATAACAAGTTGAAAATAAAAATAAATCTATGTGTTTGTTTTTGTGTTATATTATGTTGTTGTGTAAAGATCGCCTGGACCACAGTACAGATACTAGTTATTTGACAAAGTTCGTGATGCTACTATGTTTGCGGTTTTGGTGTAAACTGATCTCAAATGGGAAAAAAATATGTTTTGATACAATTCAGTAAATAACTGTTTCTATGTAAATTGTTGTATAGATGGTTTCGGTGAGCTATCTCTTTAGTAATGATCTTGTAATAGTTCCAAATGGTGGTTGGGTCTGCTTTTTTGGCTCTTCGCCGCTCCTCTACTTTGTGCTGTGCGTCTTCTGGAGAGACATTGCAGTCTCTTATGTCCCGTTTGATCGCTTCGTGGCACCTGTAAGTGAGTCTATCTCTGGACTAGACTAGGGATATTAATGGACATGCGCCAATATTATCATTATTATTTTCATAACAATAAATAAATCGAAATTTACGGAAGGTGCCTTTTACTTTACAATTGTTTTTAAAACTAATTTAGTTGCTAAATTTTCAAGTTCTAACAAGCAACTGAACAATTATTGTGACAAAACAGTTTCGTGTGACTTATAATTAATTCCATATAGGTATATATAATATGTAACACCCAGTTATATTTTGTAAAGTTGTAACAAATGAAACAACCAATTATTATTTTTGACATAATTTCTTTTTACGTCGAAAATTGTTGTCTATTGTTACAATCTATGAATGCATGTGTAATATTTCCTGTATCTGCGCTCTCAGATTTATTTTTGATTGGCTAATTATTCACCCGTTCTTCGTACGAAATATCTGCTAATTTTATTTATTCACCCATACTAGCGAACTAAATAATCAAGTAAGATACAAGAGGCCGCAATGTCTTCCTAGAAGACACAAAACTGAGCACAGTGGCGGCGAAGAACCAAAACGACAGACAGACCCCACCGCATTGCGTAGAAGAAGATTATTGTTCATTGGCGAGCTTATTTCCATCAAGCTAAGTACATCGGGATTGCAATCCAGCAGCGTTTTCATTCCAGCATTTTTTTTTGCGTATTTTCTTAAAAATTGCTGAATCCAGCAATCTCACCAATATAAGACAAGTAAGTTGTATTTAAGTATATTTTAGTCAGTTGAAAATAATATTATTTGACTTTATTTTTTCGTGTAAAGTTATTATGCCGATTAACTATTTATTAAGCAAAATATGTCCTCAAGGCAATGATTTTTTTAATTCATAAATTGGCAAACCATCAAAATGTCTTTATTTAATACTTCTCGGGCATCTAACAGGTACTATGTCAAATATGAATTTAACACGCTCCCAATAACAAGTTGCCACATTCTGGAGAGTTACGATATTAATCGTCTCACAGATCCAGACTAAAAACACAGTAAAAAACTGTGTCTCCATCGGGAATCGAACCCGGGACCTTTGGATCAGCAGTCAGATACCTAACCAACTGATCCACGAAGGTCGAAATTGTAACTAATAATAATAATTATTTGCATTATACTATTTTACAAAAAAATAAGATTCGTTGTATGTAGACTTTATACGAAGAATAAATTTTTTGGATGTGCAGCGCTGGATCCAGCGCATTTTACTGGATCCAGCAAGCCGAAAAATGTGCTGGATTACTGAAATACGGGATCCAGCAATTGCAAAATAAGAGTGATAGGAAATACAAAAATTATTTTGTACACCTCGTCATACTGTTTCTTCTTCATGGTAACAATTTTAGGATTGGTTTGCACCAAGCACTCCATCTCTCCACATATCTCTGTTGTCCCCCAGCATCTTCATCGCACGTTACTAATCACCTTGTCCTATAATACAAACAAACATAATACACAGTTGCGGTCTTATCGCCATTAGGCAATTTCTTCCAACCAATAAAGGTTACAAACCATGACAAAAAACTATATATATGTACATCAACA
The DNA here is from genome assembly GCA_963576475.1 of Molanna angustata. NCBI lineage: Eukaryota > Metazoa > Arthropoda > Insecta > Trichoptera > Molannidae > Molanna > Molanna angustata. Next base: position 16,064,989 of record OY754973.1, read on the forward strand.
AAAGAATGAAAGCGAAAAAAAACAAACTCACTTACTTTAATTTTTGTTTGGCATTGGCAAACCATATGTTTCTCTACGCCATCGGCTGCGTCATATTTCGGCTATTCAAAGCCCCGGTTCCCATCTAGTCAGCCAGTTTACGGTCTCCGGGGTTGCATCATGGATATCCATCAATCCTCCCGGATATCTTCTCTTCAGGCACTCCTCTACTAGGTGTTGAACAGTCTGGTTAATTGCTCCACAGTCACACTCCGGAGAATCCCTTTTGGCCCATTTCCACATGAGGTGATTGCAGCGCCAGTGATTGCAAAAAACAAAGAAAATATACATTCCATTAAGATTAATATTAAAAACATCATTGCAAGATTTTTTTTATAATTATGTAATTTGGTTTGATATTCATGTATATATATAACAATTATAAGTCTTCATAAGCAGAACGGGTGGTGGTGGAGGAGGAACCTATATATCAAGGTAATACAAAATAAGGTTAATTTATATAAAATCCACAGCCTTCTTGAAGATAACGACGGTTTAGTTTTTAATGTCTTGTCATACATATTCATACATGGATGTCGATTTATTTATATGGCTGTGTAAATAACAGAATTCAGTTTAATTGTTATTTTTCTATGGCATCAAATGTGGCAAACAACGACAACTAATAATTTCGTTCAAAATAATGAATTGAAAATATTATGGTTCCCACCAAAAATGTTCCAGATATCACAAATTGGCGCTACATGTTTATTTTGACTTGTCTTTATATTCTAATTCTATGCTAATTTCTTTCATTAAATCAAATCTCACAATGTAGGTATTAGGAAAAATACACAACATCAAAATAAGTGAGAAAATTAAAATTTTAACATTATTTAATTGATGCTTTTAATAATAAATATCTAGAGGACTCGTACTATATTGTATTGTTTCTTGGGCAACTAACAGGTACTGTGTCAAATATTAGTTTAACACGCATCCAATAACACGTTGCCTCGTTCTGGAGACTTGCTGATGATATTAATCGCCTTACAGATTCAGGCAGAAAACACGAGAAAAAAGTGTGTCTATACAACTTATCGCGAATCGAATCTGGGACCTTTGAATCAGTAGTCAGATATCAAACTAACTGAGCCACGAAAGCCAACTAAATATTTGCATTACAATCCATCGACCGTTCAATTAAACTATTTTTTCATCAATCTACCAATATCAGTAAACTAGCAATCGTATAGGTAATATATAGCTAATCATTAATTAGAAATGTTTGATTTTGGCTTCAACTAATCAATTTTTCGCGTTTCATCAACAACAAAAAACAGCAGAAATGTTTTATTATTGATAATTACATACATAGTTACATACATTCATACACACCATCACGCCATGTCCCTCGCGGGGTAGGCAGAGAGAACCGAACGCCACATCTTGCTATCCTGGCACGCATCCCTCGCCTCATCCACATTCATGCATCGTCTCATACATGTTCGTCTATTGCTCACACTTCTAACATTTCCGTCTTTCAAAATTTCGTTCACATGGTTGTGCCATCCCTTTCTTGGGCGTCCCCGACCTCTCATTCCATTCCTTTCCGCTCTGTATATTTTCTTCGTTAGGCGCTCCTCATTCATTCTCCCCATGTGACCAAACCATCTCAATGTGTTCACTTTCATTCTAGTAATGACATCATTCTTCATCTTATATTCTTTCCTTATATCCTCGTTTCTTACCCGGTCATACATCGTTCTATTACAAATCCTTCTTAATGATCTCATTTCAACTGCATTTAATCTACTTTCATGCGTCTTCTGCCATGCCAAGGTTTCACTTGCATACGTCAAGGTTGGCACTACGATGGCGTTATGAATGGCAACTTTGGCATCCTTTGATATGTTGCGATCATTCATAATATTGGTCTTAGTTCTCCATTCACTCTGTTTCCTGCCATAACTCTTTTTTCGATCTCTTTATCGAGTCGTCCGTTAGGTTGAGATATGCTTCCCAAGTATACATATTCGTCGACTTGCTCGAGCCATTCGTTCTCTACTCTTATTTTACACGCTGTTCTGCTTTCACTCTTTTCAAAGACCATTGTCTTTGATTTGCTGGCATTCATCCTAAGTCCATTCTCTATACATCCTTCATATACCATACTTACAAGATACTGTAACTCTTCCATACTTTTTGTTAATAGAACTTTATCGTCTGCATACATCAGATCTCGCACCATTACGGTACTCAATTTCAGACCCTTGCTTTCATCCTTAAGGGCTTTTATGCAGAAATCAATGTACAAGTTAAAGAGACATGGAGATAGCACGCACCCTTGTCTAACGCCATTATTTATAGAGAACCACGTTGTCACTGTGTCGTTGACACGAACACCTTTATCATACGCCTTTTCTAGGTCTATGAAGGCACAGAAAATTTTCTGATTTTTATCCAGAACCTTTTCTGTGACCGTGCGCAGAGAAAAAATTTGGTCCATACATCCTCTGCCGCCCACAAACGTACCTTGGACATCCCATATCTTGCTTTCTGTAATCTTTCGCACTCTTTGATCCAAAATCCTTGCATACATATTACCAACTGAGCTTAACAAACTTATGGATCTATAGTTTTTGCAGTCGAGCTTCGATCTTTTACCCTTTTTTAGGTGTACTCTCGTCACCTGTTTGGCTTTGGGCCCTCGGGATACCAAGTTACCTGATCTTGGTTACCGAGGACTGGGTTGTGCTGCCGATCAAGTTAGATAACCTGTCGGTGGTCACCCAGGATAGGCTATGCCGGTCTATATAGGCTTTAGGTATTTCAACCTGTTTGCCTATCCCCAAGCGAAGGTATTGTAATGACTGTGTAGGTACTTACCTAACACAGCACTACGTACATATGGATATTTAATATTACAGTAAAACACAGGTAATTAGATGGCAGAAATCAAAAGATAATTGGTGCAATTACTTACATGAATTTATTTGGATAAGTGACTCTAATACATTGAAAATAGTTGACTTAATAAATATTTATATTTTAAATTAGAATAATATACGATGATTACGCGGATTGAAAACTATGGGGTCGCAAGGACAGCGCGACCGCGATAACTGGAACAGGGTAGATCGAATGAACGCTCCCGGTCTGAGGCGTCTTTATATAGGGCTGAATCGTCCGGATTCAGACACTAGCGCGCGCCATATCACCCCCTTTCCAGTCGATTCGACGATATCCTTGCTTCCCCTATAGTCCTTACAGCATTCTGTAACAATGGAAAAAATTTTTAAAACATTTGTTGATTCGACATGAGGAAAAATTAAGTTTTTTTTTTTATTTTGGCATGAGATAAAAAATATTTCTTTGGTTTGGTTTAAATACAAATGTTTCTTTGTTATGTTGACATAATAATGGAAAAAATATAGCATACTTTCATGCTGTATGAGTTTTCCAATACAATTTTAATTCTTTATAATTACATTCCTTGGTATCAAAAAATAAATAAATTAACTAGTTATTACTTCTGAGTTGGTTTTCATATAGGTACATAAAATTTAAATTAATAACTCTTTACTTCTGAGTTTATAAGTACTTAGTTTTACATATTACATTATACACAATATTTTAAATAATTACTCATTACTTATGAGTTTGTAAGTACTTAGTTTTACATATTACATTATACACATAATTTTAAATAATTACTCATTACTTATGAGTTTGTAAGTACTTTTTTTACATATTAAATTATACACAATATTTTAATTAATTATATTATTTTATTCAATGCACTTTACTGTGAGGTGCTACAAATTGAATAAAACAGTTATATTATATTATAACGAATGCACTTTGTGTTACATATTTTACATAAATTATAAATATTTTCATAGATATATGAAAAGAAAAAAAATATAAAATACTTAACTTAAAAAAATCTGTAGCTTGTGAATCTTTCAGGGAAGTACACTCTTCTTCCAGCTCTGGTGGTTGTGTGTGATTGCTGTGATGAAGTGGCTTCTGACGTAGTGGCGTTGTTAGTCTGCGGAATAGACATCCTTCTCTGCTCTGGGGAAGTGGCTTGTCTGTTGTTCATCTCATCGCAGGGGTCCATACTCTCATTTAGGAAGAAGGCTGGCTTTAGACGATCTAATGAAATTTTTCTGCTCTTTCCCTTGATATTTATAGTGGCTGTTTTATCATCCCTCTCTTGCACTAAGTAAGGTCCGTCGTAAGGTTTCTGAAGAGGGCGTCTCACTGCGTCGTTCCTTAGGAAGACGTATTTTGTCTGATTCATCTGCTTATGCACTAATGTTTTTAATCTGCTATGATTTGAGATTGGAATGGGGCGAATTTTTGACATCATTGTTTGTAGTCTCTGTCCATAGGTGTCTGGTTCCTCTGGTGGTCTGTCTTCGAAAAAATCGCAAGGTAGTCTGAGTGTTGTACCGTAGGTCATCTCTGCGGGCGTGTAACTTGATCCTTCCTTGATTACTGCGCGGAGACCTAGGAGTATCATTGGTAGTGACGTCGACCATGACGTATTACCTACTGCCATTATTGAACTTTTTAACGTGCGGTGCCATCGTTCAATCATTCCATTGCACTGTGGATGGTATGCGGTAGTTCTATTATGTATTATGCCCAATTTACTTGTAAGCTTTTTGAATAGGGAGCTTTCGAACTGGCGGCCTTGATCTGTTGTTATCGAGGTGGGAACGCCAAAACGAGAAATCCATGAATACATGAGGGCGTCTGCTACTGTTTCTGCAGTCATATCTTTTAGTGGCACTGCTTCTGGCCATCTGGTGTATCGGTCGATTATTGTTAGCATATATGTATAATCTCCGGACGGTGGTAACGGTCCTAAGAGATCTAAATGAATGTTTTTAAATCTTCCATCTGTTTGTTGAAATTCTTTTAAAGGTGTGACGGTGTGTCTGTGGATTTTCGACGTTTGACATTCTATGCAATTATTTATGATGTTTTTGACAGTTTTATCAATATTGGGCCAAACGTATCTCTGCTTTATCATTTTTGAAGTTGCTTTTGCTCCGGGGTGACTTATTTTATGTGTCGCCAAAATGACTTCTTCTCTCATGCTGGCCGGTACGTACGGACGTACTGTATTATTAGATATGTCACACCATAACATTTTAGTAGTTCCCGGTATTACAATTTTCTTCAGCGTTAACGATGATTTTTCTTGAATTTTCCTAAATTCTTTATCACTGATTTGTTCTGTCGCCATTTTTCGGTAATCTATATTTGATGGAATCTCTATTTCTTCGACTCTTGACAATGTGTCGGCGACTACGTTATCTTCGCCTGATACGTGTAGGATATTCGTGGTAAATTGGCTAATGTAGTCAAGCTGCCTCTCTTGTCTTGGAGAGTTGAGTTTGACTTTTGTGAAGGCGAAAATTAATGGTTTATGGTCCGTTATTATACAAAAATTTCTTCCTTCAATCTGTGATCTGAAATATTTTATTGCTTCATATATGGCAGTTAATTCTCTGTCGTAAGTGCTGTACTTGACTTGCGCATTGTTAAACTTTTTTGAAAAAAAAGCTATCGGCTGCCAATCATTATTTTTCTTTTGTTGCAGGGCCGCGCCCATGGCGTTGTCGGATGCGTCGACCATTATTGACATTTCTGCTGAAGGGTTTATATGCGTGAGGAGTGCTGCTTGTACTAAGTCTTGTTTGCATTTTTCGAATGCGTTGCGTAACTCTTCTGTCCATGCTAGTTTTCTTTTGTCGTTTTTGCTATATCCTTTGAGCTGATTGAATAATATTTGCTGCGTTTCTGCTGCGTTGGGTAAAAATTTTCGGTAGAAATTTAACATACCCATAAATCTTCTGAGTCCTTTGGCATCCTTAGGTGGGTCAATTTTTGTTATTGCCTCGATTTTTTCTGGGATTGGGGTGCTTCCGTATTTGTTTATTTTATAACCGAGAAAGTTAACTTCTTCCACGCCTAACTGGCATTTGTTTTGGTTAATGATGAGACCATTCTCAGATAGTCTTTTGAACAATATGTCTATATGCTTTTCATGCTCTTCTAAATTTTTTGAGGCGACCAGAATGTCATCTATATAAGAGAAGACAAATTCTAGGTCCCTTGTGATGTTATGAAGATACCTCTGGAAGCTTTGTGCTGCATTTGATAGTCCAGGTTGCATTTTTGTGAACTCAAATAATCCAAATGGAGTTATTAAAGCTGTTTTCGGAATGTCTTCTTCCTCCATCTTAACTTGATTATAAGCTCTAGCCAAATCAATTTTGCTGAATATCGTTGATCCGTGGAGCTTATGTGAAAAGTCCTGGAGTTGTGGTATCGGATACTTGTCCGGCTTGGTAATTGAATTCAGTCGTCTGTAGTCTCCACACATTCTGTAGTTTCCATCTGGTTTCTTAACCATGTGAAGTGGGCTTGACCAATTGCTCTTTGAGGGTCTGCATATGCCTTGCTCGACCATGTATGCAAACTCTTTTTTTGCTATCTCTAGTTGCATCGGGTTTAATCTTCTCACTTTTGATGTGACAGGCGGTCCTCTTGTTTGAATGTGGTGTGTTACGTTGTGTTTCGATTCATTTGGTGTCATGTTTGCTCTTGTCAGATTCGGATATTTTTGTAAAATTGTTTTAAATTTTAATGTTGCTTGCACCGTTGCTATGTCTATGACTGATGTCTTGTATATGAATCCTCTGGTTGTTATACCTGTTGTTTTATCTATTAACAGTTTTCTTTTTAAATCAACTAAAATATCATAATTTGTAAGGAAGTCCGCTCCGATAATTGGCTTTGTTACATCGGCTATTACAAACTTCCATTTATGATTTCTGCGAAGCCCGAGATTTAGATTTATAACTTTATGACCGTATGTTGGTATCGTTGTTCCGTTTGCGGCGTATATTGGAGTGATGATGCTGTCTGTAGAGATCGTTGCTTTGTCACTTTTGTGATATCTCGGTATTATACTGATCTCAGCACCAGTATCGATTAAATATTTGACGCCGGTGACTATATCTGGCATGAAGAGACGATGTTTCATTTGCGACAGTGTTGTCTCGCACACCTGTCGCAGTTTTAGTTTTCCGGAAGATTGAAAGTGCAGGGTAGTTGACAATATCTTGCGTTAATTCCAAATCTTTGATGTGGTATGCATATATCTTCCTTCTTGTTGTGATTATTATTATTAGGCATATAATTTTTATTATTATTATTTTTATTTTTATAATTTCGATTATTATTTTGTCGGTTGTGATAAGAATTATTATTATAATTATTATGACGGTTTCTACTAGACGATCTTGATCTGGAACGTTCTCTTTCTTGATTATTATAAAATGGTCTTGATTGCCTTTGCTGAAGTTCTAGTCCTAATATTTTGTCAGTCAAAATTTTAATTTGCTGCTGCATTCCAATAAGAAGTTGAACTGTGTTTGGATCGTTATGTGCATGGTTATTCATTGTAGATGTAGATGGTAAATTTATCGATTGTATTTCAGCTCTATTGTTCACCTCCATAATTCTGTCTGCTGTAGTTGCGATTATCATGATGTCGTCAGTATTAATTGCTGTGATGATCTCTTGAATTCTATGCGGAAGTCTCTCTATCCAAAGTCTTTTGATGAGTGCGTCGTTGTTTAATGTTGGTCCTGCGAGATTTTTCATTTTTCTTAATAGTTCCGATGGTGTGTTATCTCCAAATTGCATCCCGTGTAGTAGATGTGTGAGTCTTTTTTCTTCCGATTCTTGTAGACGGTTCAATAATGTTAATTTTAGATTTTTGTAGCGCTCTGTACTTGGTGGAAATTGAATAATATCTGCGACGCAAGACATGGTTTCAGGATCCAATGCTGCTAAAACATGATTATACTTCGATTCGTCTTTTGTGATTCTCGCGTTCGCGAATTGCGCTTCTATCGTAAAGAACCATAAGTGGATTTTCTCTCTCCATACGTATGGTAGTTTGAGGTTCGCTGAAGATATTTCGTTTCCTGTTTCTTGTGATGTCTGATGTAGATTATCTTGATCCATAATGCTTAATTTATCGTAGGACATTGTATACAATTTTATTTAAATTTAAATTTTTATTATTTGTAGACGATTGTATTTGTTAATTAACTAAGTTGCTTTCAATTAATGTTTGAAATTGCTTGATGAAATAATGTTTGATCAATTTAGAAATGAATTTGTAAATAAAAAAAAAATTTGAATCTTAAAAAAAATTTGGATCTTAAAAAAAAATTTGAATCTTAAAAAAAATTTGGATCTTAAAAAAAATTTGAATCTAAAAAATAATTTGAATCTTAAAAAAAATTCAATATTAAAGAAGTTTTGAATCTTAAAAATGTTTCTTTTGTTTCTTTTCTTTTTAATTAAAGAGGAATAAAATTTGTTTTATAATTATTTATACGCGTTTCGAAAAATTATTTTTTTTTGAAGTTCTATTTGTATTTGTTTGAAGTGCGATGTTTTGTTTCTTGTTGCCGTTGATTAAGTTGATATTGGTTAAATATTATATCTTTTTAAAATATTATAAGTTTAAAATCTGAAATAAAGTTACAAGTTATTACAGAAAATAAATAATATTAAATAATATAATGTTGTTTGTGAAACTCCGGGTATTAATGCTAGATGACAATATTATTTCCGTTACGAGATTCGCGGCGAGTTAACTGACGTTCGGGATACGGTTTCTCGCTTTGCGGGATTAGTTATTTCGGGAATGCAGTGGCGTCCGAAATATTGTTGCGATGTTATTTATTTTACGATTAATTTAAAATAAATTTGTTTGGACACGAATTAATGAATATGATTTTAAGTTTTTATAAATATTCTGATGTTTGATAAGATGATTATGTTGTAATTTTTCAAAGTTAGTTAGGTATTTAATATTATTTATTAAATTATACCCTTGGTTTTAACAAAAATGGCTTAAATAAAATATTATTTTTCAAATGGTTTTTTTTACAATATAGTATATATTCTCACTTTGTTGCTAAAAATGTTATTGTGTTTTTTTTTTTTTAAATGCAAAATAATATTTTTTTGTTTGGTTTTATTCTTGTATATTATGCGCGTCACTGGCAAAATTGTTGTTCGGTTTTTTTCGATGGGTATTTTTTTTTATATCACGCGGAATAATATTACGCTTGGTGACGATTTTCGGCAGTATTTTTACTACACACAATAATAAATTATGATTTGATAAATATTCCAAAATTTAATTCTACCCGAATTATTGGTAGATATCAAAATATCATGATAATAATTTATGCGAACGCAAAAATAATATCACCTTGATAATAGGTATTTTTGTTACACGATTTTGATATGATTGTTAAATGTGCTAGATTTCTCGTTACCTTCTATTCGGTTATAATTTTAGACAAACAACATATATTTAAAAAATATGCGGAGTATTATATTCCTTTTTTGTAGGTATTTTTATTAAAATGCCTCTACAATTTGCCAATAAAAAATGCGTCTATTATTAATTTTTTTAAAAAATCATCAATGATTTTACTTTAGATTGTGCACTGATTTTATATATTTTTTACTAATTTTGGCAATAATTTTACATATTTTTAACTATTTTTTTTAGCAATGATTTTACATATATATATTTTTCAATGAAATTACTATATTTTTTACTGCACAACTGAATATTATTATAAAAATTATTATTTTACTTAACTTTTTGTAGAATTCTTGCTTCTCTGGCATGTAATTTTTTATTTTTACTTCGTTTCCAACTTCCTTGGTTTTTTTTTTTTTGGGTATTATTTTTTTTCGTCTAGTTTACTTGTTTTGTTTGGTTTGTCTCGTTTCATGAAAAAAAATAACATATATTATTAATAAACATATACATTTATATCTAAAAGAAATATCAGTTATGATACAAAAGTATTCAACAATAATAGGGTTATATTACATATTTATATATGTCGCTTTTTATAATTAAATTTACATGTATTTATTTATATAATTATATCGAAGCATTTTTTAAAATTAATACGCTTCACACGGGGTTTGCGTAGGTATTATATTAGGCTAAATTTAAATACAAAAAAATACGAATACTTCTGAATGCGTATAGAGTTACCCGTGGGATTCGATCTAGCCAGTCCTTTTTAACGACAAATTCAATTATTTTTTAATTTCTGGCTACCTGTTATGATTAATTCTTTAAAAAAAAATATATATTATTTGTGAAATTATATAGGTAGATTATTAATGCACAAAATTATTTTGTTCCTTTTAACAATTTACCGGTTACAATAATTATCACAAATTGAGCACGTTTACTTGGCAACAAAAATATTTATAAAATAATCCAATTTAATACAAAAATAGTACACGAAATAATGCAATTTTTAAAATAATACATGGGGCTTACCAGTTTAAACCTTTATTTTTTATGTTACATTATATGCTCAAATACAATTTCGGTGGTTACCAGTTTACTGATTGGTAACCATTGTGTTTTACTTCACGTTTTTGGTTTACCAGATTACTTATTGGTAACCAATTGTGATCAAATTCACGTGTTTTGGGTCACCAGTTTACCCTTTTTTAGGTGTACTCTCGTCACCTGTTTGGCTTTGGGCCCTCGGGATACCAAGTTACCTGATCTTGGTTACCGAGGACTGGGTTGTGCTGCCGATCAAGTTAGATAACCTGTCGGTGGTCACCCAGGATAGGCTATGCCGGTCTATATAGGCTTTAGGTATTTCAACCTGTTTGCCTATCCCCAAGCGAAGGTATTGTAATGACTGTGTAGGTACTTACCTAACACAGCACTACGTACATATGGATATTTAATATTACAGTAAAACACAGGTAATTAGATGGCAGAAATCAAAAGATAATTGGTGCAATTACTTACATGAATTTATTTGGATAAGTGACTCTAATACATTGAAAATAGTTGACTTAATAAATATTTATATTTTAAATTAGAATAATATACGATGATTACGCGGATTGAAAACTATGGGGTCGCAAGGACAGCGCGACCGCGATAACTGGAACAGGGTAGATCGAATGAACGCTCCCGGTCTGAGGCGTCTTTATATAGGGCTGAATCGTCCGGATTCAGACACTAGCGCGCGCCATAATCTCTTACCTTTATACAAGGGTACCACGACTGCATTTCTCCAGTCCGAAGGAGTACGTCCTGCTTCCCAACACATGTTGAAAAGAGAGAGGCACCATTCCAACGTCTGCTCGCCGCCATATTTTATAAGTTCAGCTGATACACTGTCAAACCCGGCAACTTTTCCCGCATTCGCGTGTTTCACTGCTTCAAGCACTTCATCTTGCGTAATTTCATCATTTTCATTTTCTTACCTGCCATGCTCTCAGATTCGCACCCCCGCTTACACTGCTATCATACAGCTCCTTGAAATATTCTTTCCATCGTTCTTTCACTCCTTCTTCATCCATAATTATTTTCCCATATTTGTCATTAATTCCTTGTGATGCTATCACAGTTCCATTTTTTCTTTTCGCTACGCCTTTCCAGAACATTTTCATGTTTCCAGGAAAGTCGTTGGCTATTTTCAGGCATTCTTTCTTTTATACTATCTTTTTCTCTTTTTACGGTGTATTTCAATACTTTCTTGCATAATTTATAGTTCTCTTTTGCCCTTTCTTCACTATCAGATCCTTTCGCAGCTATTAATTTCATCCACGCTTTTTTCTTTTAACCCACAGCTAACTTAACTTCCTCATTCCACCTCTTTTCGCAATACCACATACCTTTTTCGCTGTCTTACATACGGTCTCTTTCGGGGTCGTCCATGCTTCCTCGATATTTTCACTCCTGTGTATTGCTTTAAGAAGTTCGCTTTCCGTCTCTTTCGCATATTGTTTTCTTACACTCTCATCTTGCAGCCTTTTTACTTTGGTTCGCTTCGGTGGCTCACTTCGGTGGGTTTTAGAGCGCCAGCCAGTAAACAGAACAATTCTTGATATCACCAAGTAGTGATCTGTCTCCAGCTCCGCGCCCCTGTACACTCTAGTGTCCACTGTCGCTTTCCTTAGTGCGGCGTCAACACATACATAATCTAGTATTGATAATTAGTAGGTAATATTAAAAAAAACCTTGTGCTGTAGACCCGTAAGCCAAATCTATAAGTCTTAGGAAAACATCTTTTTAAAATTGAATTAATGAATGTCTAAATCAAAGATAATAAGGGAATTCTCAATCCGCAGACGAGTTATATAAGGGGAGGACTATGTCCAAGAATGGATGAAAACAGTCTGAAGAAGAAGAAGATGAAGAAGACGAGTTATATTAGACTTATTTTAATATGAAAAATAGGAGTAAGTAAAAATACATCATCATCCATAAAATTACTCTAATGTTGTTATTTTCAACAGTAAGACTTTCAGAACAATTATATATCTAGTAACCCTACTTGAACTAAATAACTATAAATATAAGTCATAAACAAATGAGATTGCACTAAACCAAAGTAGAATTTAGCATATTTGAATGCTAATACAACTTTGAATAATTCAATGCAAGGAGGTCATGGTTAGGCTAGGTTAGGATTACTTCATTCTGGTTTAATCAAACATACCTAACTGGTTTTAAAATACGATAATACGATAGAAAGTGAGTTTGTTAAACAAACAAAAATAAAGCAGCATTGTTTGTTTTTGTTTGTGTGCAATATATTATATGTAGACTTTAAATTATCAAATATTTACGTAAGTATGAAATCAATCAATTCAGATAGATACAGAGATATACGAGTACTTAACTATTAGCCCGCTATTTTTCCTTTCTCCTCTAGTCCTACCATCAAACCATCAGACAAGACCTGCCCCTGATTACCTCCTCCTAACCTCCGACCCCATCGTTTTCTTTTAAACCTGAAGAGGGAACAGTTAGTTCCGAAACCGGTCGAATAACTGCAATAAATTACGTGGTTTATAAAAAGTCCTTAAAATATATTTAAATATGCAGTTTTGCAATAATTTATTATAGCAACTGACTATCTGATATATAAACTGACTGAATGATTCGAAAATAACGTTATTGTACATTTTTTACAAATATTTGCACATTTTTTCCACATTATGTACTCTAAACTGATATTGCATAAATATAATTACGATTTATCAATAAAATAGAAATAAAATGGGAATCACATAGAAATAATAGCAAGGCTTGCAGTAGCTAATAGATGCTACTACATATGTGCAATTCAAACACCTCAAGTCAAGGCTAATATCGCGAACTATCAAGGTTCTTATATACATACAAAGCTTCTCCGACCAGTCCTAACATACTAGGAGGAATGTTGGGCAAAACTAAAAAGGACGAAAATATGTTATTGATGTTTGTAAGGAATATTTTAAGGAAAATGTTTGGCCTAACTAACGATGGAGAGGCCTGGAGAATACGGTAGAATCATGAACTAGAGGCAATGTAAAATGAAACTAATGTATTCCAATTGATAGAAATACGCCTATGTTACCTTGGAGATGTTTGCCGGATGGGTGATGACAAAATGTATTAGACAAATTTTCGGAAAGAGAAGTAGAAGCAGGCGAAGCAGACCTAGGTTAAGATGGCTGGACGACGTGCTGTGCGATATTAGAGAAAGAGACCTGATAAATCTGAGAAGACTTGAGGTTGAAAGGGAGGGATGGAGGCGATTTACGGAAAGGCCAGGCTCCGTAGCGGACTGTAGAGCCCGTGATGTTGATGACGAGAAATAAAATAGAATAAAAATAGAAAATAATTTTCCTATAAAATATATTTGCCGCCATCGTCTCAATGTCTAATAATTGTTTTTTTAATCAAAATATTTACTTGTTTAACTATTGCTTCATTTTACTGATTTCATTTTCCTTCTAATAATTTATTTATTTATTTCGTTACATACACAATACAATACAATAAGTTCTTCTTGATTTATCTCAGATTTTTCATTTCATTGTATTTTAAGTGCACATTTTTATACTTTGTAGATTTAATATTTATTAAAACACATTCTGACACCATGTGCAAGTGGCTTGGGAGGATGACATAAGAGATGCGGCACAGCTCCTGTTATAGTTCCTAACTGGAGATCAACAGCTGAGGAAAGAAGTACATAGTTGGAGGCTGAAGTTGAAAGAGGCCAAGGGTCGATTTGGACTGTAGCACCATTAAAGAAAAAGAAGAATGTGCATGTGGCGAGTCTATTACCATGTGGCAATTTCTTCCTTCTGACCAGTGCAAGATATGATTCGGCTTTTATTGCATATTAGGGGTCTGCCGCCGCCAAACGGCCGCCGCGCGGCTTATTTCCCGCTACGCGGCAGTTGCGAAATATCCTTATGAATTTAAATATTGAAAATATACCATTTAGGACATTACACAACATTTGAAAACTAAATATATTTACGTGAAATCGTTAAAATCAAGTATTTAAACAGTATTTTTATAGTAAAAATGCGGAAATTAAAAAAAAATAATATTTTCGACAATGTTTTGAAAGAAATGCGTTATATGAAATGCGTACGTTTGAAATTACAAACATTGATAATTTGAATGTACATTCGAAATATCATTTAGAACAGTACACAACAGTTAAGATTGAATATAATAATACAATAATAATGATAAATTATACATCATATAGGTAACTAAGTAACGCCATTAAATGAAAATATTATCTTATCTTTTATCGACATTCTGACATATTATTATGACATATTGAAAGCAATGTTGTCAGTATTCAAAATGGATATTCCGCAGATTATTACCCTTAAAATTTATTCTGAATGTTTGAAATTCCTTTTTAAACAATAATAGCGTCAATTTATGCAGAAAATACATTTTATACGATAATTTTGCACTGTTTCGCATAAATTAATTTTTTATTTTAAAGTAAAATTTCGAACGCGAAAATTGATTAAAGAAAAATTATTTCACTGGCAATCCGTTGAAGGACGAAAAAACATGGCGTACAGTAATTATATCAAAGACCTTATATACAAAAAAATATATTATAGATAGAACATCTTTAATTGTGGTTGTACATCGATCATATAGATGGTCAGTAGTATGTCTGTCTGGTTAGTATTTATTTTATAAATAAGATATCTTTTACGAACATCAGTTTCTACAAATACATTTGAAGAAAATATGTCTTAATAGCTCGTTCTTAATGTCCACTCCCACACGATCTAATTGCGCGAAATTTTACTGTGGATAATAATATTTAAATATATAATATACCGTTTAACGAATCGTTATGTTCGTTTATTTCTTAAATCTAAAGAGACGAATGTAATTTTTTTAAAGAAAATTAAAGTAGCTACTTACATACATAGTTTGTTTTGATTTTCCTTCATTATTTTTACTTGGCGACCTGAATATTGTATGTTACATTTTAATGATTGATAAAATGATTTTTTTTTTCAATTGTTCTACTATTATGAAATTATAAATATTAATTAAATATTGAATGGTAATTAAACTTATAGCAATTAAATTAATTCCACGTTCAAATCTATATTTTAAAAACTATATTTTAAAAAGACTTATTATATACATACTATGTACAATTGTGCCTATTTGGAAATTTACTGCCTCACTAGACAAGTCTGTTCTGAGGCAGTACTTTTTCAATATGGCCTTAGGTTACATGTTTTTCAAAGAAAAATAATTAAACATAAACACAAAAGAAAAATAATCAGAATAATATAGATCTCCCAGTTATTTTCTCCCATATAATTGTAGTGGAAATGATGGATGGCACCAAGCTATGGTACAGTTTCTCAGGTTATGAAGGCACAGAGCAGTGAACTATGTAAGGATATTTAACAGGACATGAGCAGATTGTATTCTGCCATTTGTTTTCAGCCAGTCTATTACCAGTTTTTTGTAGTTTGTTTCGTCGCTTGAGATATTATGTTCTTTGTCAGGTAATATTTTATTGTAAAGTCTAGGAGCAAGAAAAGTGTAATGTCGCTGGGCAAAAGTCGTCTTTATTAGTGGGGGTCTTATTTGTTGTCTATTTCGGGTACTGTTGGAGAATACGCAGTCAGGTAAGAATTCAATAAGGTCAGGTAAGAATAGTAAGAACTTACTATTAGGATATGAATCCACTGCTCATATTTTATTGTATTTTATCCCCCATAGTTTTTTTAGCTTTTATGGCATTGAGCCTAATCATAAGGATGATTTCTACCAGTATAAAAATGTTGTTAAATTATTTTGAGACTTGAGGTTATTGCATTATAGATTGAATCCATTAAGGCGAAGAAATTTTGCTGTTTGTAAATAAATATATACCTAAGGAATTTAATGATAGAAGATGTGAAATATTGATTGGTAGTGGAGTATTAAGTGTATAGTACAAACCGTATTCAGTGTGGATTGGACATTCAAAAAACACATGGTCCAGGGTCTCGACTTTCTCTCCATAAGCACTTGAAGGTCTAGCTACGCCCACCTCCACCCGCTCCGCATATGGGGACTGAAAACGGCCCCTTCGCAGAACGCTAGTAAGAACGACAAAGAATGCATGGCACGAAGAGTAGCTCTGGAAACTCCTCTAGACTCGGCACAATTGTGCAAAAAATAACAATCAACGTCGCTGAAGATAATATTCACAGACATGGATTGTCGCGAGAGTACTTCAAGCCTGTGACTGTAAAACTGGGCATCAGAGAGTTGACCAAGGACACTCTGGAATTTCATTTTTTTTATTCAGCAGATAGAAGGGCACTATAGCCATGGCAAAACAATTTGAAGGCTGTAAAGAGACCACTAAATCCGCATGCCCAATGGGACCTTGAAGAGGCCCACGGACTGCAGCGAGGAGCTCCTTTCTGTTGTAGGACACATTTGGGTGAGAGCATTCCCAGATGATGTGCTCTGAAGTTTGGTCAGGGTGATGGTATAACTGACATGAGGACGAGTTTACAAGGCAGAATCTATGAAGCTAGCTATTAAAAATAAGGAGTATCCCTTACATGTATCTTGTAGAAGTGACTGTTAATAAGGCAGTGTCCTAGTCTGATGCGACATAATATATTTGACATGTCTCGTTTGGCCATGCCCTTTTAAGGTTCATTACAGAAAAAGTGCACAGTACATATAATATTATGGCCACAAAAAATCGATATAAAATAATTTCATGTTACAACAGAGTACATAGAGCTCAAACTAAAACATGCATGTTACAACAGAGTACGTAGAGCTCAAACTAAAACATATTATAGAATTAACAAAAAAAAGAGAAAACAAATACTTAAAAGAAATTCAGAAAAAAAGGAAAACCTCAGTGCTAGAAGAATGTAAAATGTCCTACTAATATCATGTCTAATTAACAATTTTACTAGATAAATGGAAGGTACATGGCATTGAAAAAGCAATAAGAATATAAGAAAAAATTCGGGACGAAAAACCAAACTTATAATCTTCCGAAAAAGCAGTAGGCAATCTGCTGAGAAATCAATGGATTTGGATCTAAAAATGACAATTTATTATAATTAGTAAAAACACAATGTGAATTTTTACAACATTTTTACAAAATATTTTAATCATTCATTTTATTTATATAAAAAAAAATTTACCCCGCAGGCCCATCGTTTCGGCTAATGTTTATATTTTCGTTAATCCTTATCCAAATGTTACAAAAAAATATATGTATCAGTTAAAAAGGCCGTATATAACATAATATTTTTATGAAATACAGGTATGTACCTACACAAATGAAATTTATCTTAAATATAAATTTAATTAAATTGGAATTGTATTGCAACAACGCTTCTTTGATATATTAAATTATCAAATTACTAGATATTAATAAATATACAATAAACAATAGTTTTAATATGACTATGAAATATAATCCGTAAATTATTTTTTATTAATAAATTATAATAATCAAATTGGTTTCCTTGTTTGCACCTCAATATCTAATCAAAACATAAATATGATCATTTCCATAATCAAAAGTAGTTTTTATCCTGGTTTTAGAGAGACTTGTAATACAGTTTTGGAATTTCCTTCTAAAAGGTAATACTTATAGGAATGTAGTACCTACCGAAATTCGGTTTTACTACGTAAGTATTTTAACGCTCGGTAATGAGGAAAATCTAAAATTTTTCGCAAAGCTTATTTCTTCATATTATATTTGTAAATTTATGACATCAGACAAAAAAAAGTATACGAATTGTTATGCATCAAAATATCCATAAATGTGACGAATTTATTGATGTATTCTGTGTTTTAGTAGATAATACTACTCATTACAATTATATTAATAATTTTCCTTAAAAATACGTAATAATTTTGAATTACTTGGTGAAAAACATGTTATACGTTGTTTGAAATCAAATCGTCTCCAGTTGCTTTCATTAAAACAAATTAATATAATTTTAAATTTATATCATCTTACTGATAATAAAAAATAATTTTTTATCATTTAATATATCCTTATTGAGTGTCCAATCTTAAATATTATATTTTTATTAGCAACAATGGGTCATATTACAAGAGATGGGTCGGTGGCAGAGCGGTTAGCGCGGGGCTGGTAACCCAGTGGTCGCGAGTTCGAATCCTGCCTCGACCGATTTCGTTCACCTATAGCACAAGCATTTATTTGCTTATTTTAGGGAACGCAGGAAGATGTATATGTACTTGTTTAACAAGGGCATATTCATTTTAAAAAAAAGTTATTTGAGAAAAATGTAAGAAAAAGGTAAAGTCCCGTACTGCGAGAATACTGCTTATGAGACCTCAACTTTTTCTTACATTATTCTTAAATAGCTCCCGTAATACGACCCAATCAATGTCTTTACCTGTATCCTCAGGTCATATAATTGATCTACGTCACTCAGGAATTCAAAGCATTATTATTAGTAGGATTATAATAATCATCATCAGCAATGGCGCTACAGCTCGGTGTGGGCCTTGGCCTCCTCAAGAAGAAAATCGCTCGCATCCACTAACATCTCACTGTCACGTCGCCAGCATCGATATCAAACCAGGGGGCAAGTCTGGTTCGATCGACGAAATCAAAACCCTAGTGATTACCCATATTATGGATATAATTATCATATGAAGTTCTATGACATTTAAAGATATTATAGAACTCCATATAATAATTATATCCATGATATGGGTAATCGTGAGGGTTTTGATTTCGCCGATTGAACCAGACTTGCCCCCCAGATCTGTTTTTCCAAATTGGGAATTGAAATATTTCTAAATCCTGAAATGTTAAATTATAATCCTCACACAATCGTCGAACAAATTTATTTCTACCGTAGTTTATATGAAATCTTGTAATATTAAAGGTTCTTGTATGCCGGGCGATCGTCCTAGGTACGTGATAGCGAATCAATTCGTTGAGTTCGGGACAATCGATAATTGAATGAATGATTTTATAAAGCATTATTTGATCTGATATTTGACGTCTACTAGAGAGCGATTTATTAGTTTGTAGTACTTCTCCGCTTCCGAGTAATCGTGAAATTGGCGGAAACTCAAAAAGTCTTGTACTTTTTTAATCCTATATCTGTGTGAAGCTTATAGTGTGGATTCCACACCTATGAGCAATATTCTAATAAGCTTCGCACGTAGGATTGATACAGCATCTTTACGATATCAGGACTTCGCAAGGGTTTGGTTAATCTACAGACAAAACCAAGCATGCGTGAGGCCCTACAAATTATGTTATCATAATGGCAAAGAAAGGTTAGTCCTGCGTCCAATAAAACTCCAAGGTCCCTTATCTCCGACACTACCCTGAAATCGGAATGTTCAAGCTTATAAGCAAATTCTATTGGTTTCTTTTTCTTAGTAAGTCTTATTTAGAAACATTTATCAATTTTTAAAAATAAACGGTTTTCCATACAGTAATCAGCCAATTGATCTAAATCACACTGAAACCTCCTACAGTTCTCCACCGAATGAATACATGAATATATGATGTAAATATGTACTTTGCTAAATACCACTTATTGAGTATAATTAAACACTACTAGTTTCGGGAGAGCACTCCTCCCATCGACGGGTGTATTATAACTAAATAATATTATTTACATACTACTGTGTCTACTATGTGTGTTGTGTTGATTGGTGGGGTGTACACTGGTGGGGTGTACACTGGTGGGGTGTTGTGTTGATTGGTGGGGTGGTGGGGTGTACACTCATTACATATAATAGATACCAACCACTCATTCCATAGCCACACAGTTAAACTCTTACACCAAGTCACACACAAAGGTCATTTGATGAATAGTTTAGAAACAATAGAAATTCACAGAAACATCAATTTAGGTAAACCACTTATCAATAACACCAAATTCCCCAATTCTTCGCCA
Source organism: Molanna angustata (assembly GCA_963576475.1). NCBI lineage: Eukaryota > Metazoa > Arthropoda > Insecta > Trichoptera > Molannidae > Molanna > Molanna angustata. Next base: position 16,085,338 of record OY754973.1, read on the forward strand.
TTATTGACAATTTTCCCGTTATCCGTACCTCATTCTTCTCTCCAACCAATCACAATAACGAATACCCCACCTACACCCCACCAATCAACACAACACACATAGTAGACACAGTAGTATGTAAATAATATTATTTAGTTATAATACACCCGTCGATGGGAGGAGTGCTCTCCCGAAACTAGTAGTGTTTAATTATACTCAATAAGTGGTATTTAGCAAAGTACATATTTACATCATTATTATTGTAATCATGGACTACCACAAAGTTACCGTCAAATCCATCAATCTTACATGAATATATCATCATGTCATCTGCGTAGAAAATTGATTTGAAAAATGTATAGCAAGAATTTATGTCATTTATGTAAATATTAAACAGAATAGGACCCAGTATGGATCCCTGTGGCAGCCCGGACGGAATATCCATCCAATCAGATCTATATCCTCCAACAACCACCGGTTGCCTTTTATTGGAAATATAGGAAGAGAACCATGTATGTCCAACCTCCGAAGCTTCCGCAAGATAATAAAGTGACTGATATGGTCGAACGCCTTACTATAATCCGTATATATCGCATCCACCTGACCACCCTGTTCCATACCCTCAGTAATATAATTAGTAAAAACTACTAAGTTAGTGGCAGTAGATCTTCCTGGTATAAAACCATTTTGAGATGAATTCATATAAGGCTTAACATATGAGAAAAGCTGATCATTTATGAGGTGTTCAAAGATCTTTGCAAATGTACAGAGCTTAGATATAGGCCTGTACTTACAAATTTCTCTTTTTTGGCCAGACTTGAAAATAGGTGTCATCAATACATGTTTCCACTTACTGGGAAAACATCCCTCTCTCAAAGACTTGTTAAAAATCAAAGAAACAGGCACAACTGTGAATTAATAAATGAGAGTTTTCAAGTGACGACAATGATGGCTGTTCATCACGACTAAAAGATGAGTAAAAACGTGAAGAGAATAGATTTGATATATTGTGACTGTTGTCAGCTGAGACGTCTCCTAGAAACATTGTCCCCGGAAAACCATATTTATTGTTTTGAGATTTTGCAAAAGTCCACAATTTACTCGGATCAGATTTTATGGCAGTCTTTACATCATCTATGTAGTTTTGGTAGCATACCTTTACAAGTCTTTTACATACCTAACAATTTTATTTGAAACACTTCTATACATACTGAAATATACACTAACAAGACACACACGCTTCCCATATCCCCCATTTCCTTCCAAATTTCTTCTTCTACAGCAATAATATTATGTTATGAAGATGTATCTTTTACAATTAATTTTTTAACCAACATGTTTTATATAGAACAACAAAATATCTTAAAATGTTTATAAATTCGTGATTAAGTGTTTTTAATTTGGTATGTATTGTTCAATTATACACATACTATCGCCATCGACAGTAATTGGATCTCATGTATTACATGCAATTAGTTATTCTATTATAAATATCCATAGTTTAACTTCTTCAAGATTATATTGAAATCATTTACTCTTCTTTAGAATAACCATTTTGATTTCTAAAATAAAAACACACCGTTGTTGTTGTTTTTTTAAATAAATTTTTGGCGTTCTACTCGATATCGAGTGATATAGTCACTTATCCTTGTACAATATTTATTGTCTTTGACAGGACTACCGTTTCTCCCAGTCAGTGTTGAAATAATGAAAAATAACATCAGATATGTTACATAACATATACATGTGCAAATAACTATGTACATACCTACATATAATACATACTTAAGAAGTAAGTGTTGTTATACGACATGTGCGTGTTTTTAGTACCAGGTTTTTCAGAAGATTATGGTGTTTGAAGTGTTTAAGTTGTGAGTATAGTATAATTTGTCCGTGTTCATGAGCTTGTCAGTATGATTTTAAAAGAAGAGTATAATTGAAAATGATGTTTTAACAACTAATATAGTTGTGATTATAACCATGTTGTTGTTAGAAGTGAATAAGAAAATATACAAAACGATTTTTTTCCTACTGCGTGTGTCTCAAATAATATACCTTTTAATGCTCATTTGAGCACCTGTTCTGTGTATGTATTCTCATAACTATATTTTATTTTTATTTATTACGTTAACAGACGGTCAAATTCATTTATTTTACTAATATGCATAATATACCTATACATAATATGACACGTGAAGCAATTAAGTTTACAGATAAAAGTTACGATAAAGTTTACATGTCTGAACAAAAAAGTGGTTTTGGGGAAGGGAGCAGGATAAAAAGCAGGAATAAAAGGAAACACGCGTACGCCATCTAATCGTGGAGTAGCGACCTCAAAATTGAGTCTCGAAATCCGTTTAAGGAGTTATTATAGAGGTCTACTTCATTAAATAACACGTTATTTATTTATTTATTTATTAAAGTTGGACAAAAAACAGCGTTAAGACATAGTACAATACAATAGTAACATCAAGTATTAAGGCCTATTACATTTTGTCGTTATGATTGATATAAAATAATACAAGTTTGCAAAAAATAAAAAAAAAATATGATCATAGGTTGGTATGTAGGTAAGAGCAACATTTCAAGTTAACAATGATTTAAAACATAATATTGAACTAAAAGGAAAAAGGAAAAAAGAGAATAAATGCCGTCAAGGTTTTCTATAATAAGCGGTAATTGATCTTCTTTTGTATAGAGTATTTGAATGTTGTGGAGCTGAGGTGGAAGATGTCAAACTCTTGAAATCTGTTATTGTATGTATCGCACATTCTATGAATAGTCATGTTTTGTGCGTAATTGGTGCGGTGAATTGGAAGGTGGAATAAATGTGTATGTCTAGTTCTGCGAGTAGGAATATTAAATGAAATGGTATTGAGTATTGAGTTATAGTTACTACACGTTCTGTGTACATATGTAGGAGTTCTGATCATAATTCCTACTACAATGGGGTGCCCTGAGTGTATGAGATTTTCTTGTAAACTAACTCGATGCATGAAAATAAAGTTCTGATACCAAGAAACAATTATTTCTTGTTACTCCTCACTAACCCAAGGGGATATAGTGGGAAGTAATGAATTCGCAATTTTCAAGGCTATTTTTTTATTGCAGATTATCAACTAGTATCATGCTGAGATTCTATTCTGAAAGTTTCATCACAATGTATCTGTAAATTTTGCAAATATGTATATCAAATACTCGCTTAGACTCCATTAGATTTTGATATCTGAATATTGCTTTTCATTTTTTTTAAACGTCAAATATTTTAAAGTGACCCCAAGCTCAGGAAACTTAAATATGATTTTTTTATTTTTAAATTGGTAAAAGGCACATCACTTTCATAAAATAGCAATGAAGAATTATCAAGTTTTGAAAATAAAATATTTAAAAAAATAATAATAGATCAAACTCATTTCATGAAAATACTGAATATTTTCCATGCAAAATTTGAGTACCTACTTTATGGAGTGACTTGTTAGTGAGGAGTTTACCGTTGGCCACGACCCCCTCGTTTTCTTTATTGAATACTGGTCCAAATTGAGAGCTAAGTATTTGGTATGGATGAATCGATGTCAACTGAGACTTATTAAATAAGTTCAAAGTATTTTCGAAATATTGCATTTAAATTTGTTAAAAATATAATTGAATCTCTCCAAGGAAAATAGCCTAAAAGTCTGTATTTTATTGTTTCTCGGGCAACTAAAAGATACTAAGTCAAATATTGATTAATCAAACACCCAAAAACATATAACAAATGAATAAGTTATCACATACTGGAGACTTATCCTATTATATTTATGGTCTCACAGATCCAGACCGAAAACACAATATTAAAAACTGTCTCTCCACCGGGAATCGAACCCAGGATCTTTGGCTCAGGCATCAGGTCGCCTTTATAAGATCACATAATTTTCGATATACATTTTGTATTGTTGTTTCAATAAAATATTATTTTCTGGTCACGCAATGTTAAAATGTCAAAAAAATTATACAAATAAAATAATAACCTTTTATAATATAATCTTGCGCAGTAGGAGATCATATTATTTTTAATTTCCATTTTTCGCCAGAGATTTTCCATTTGAGCGCTGTGTTTACAACGGGTGCATTTGGCTTCACTCATGAATATTTTAACATTATATCGGCGTCTCTTTCCGTCGCACGCTAACAACAAGCCGCACGAAAGAAACAAAGCTAAATCATAAACGTATTGAACCCGCCTGACGTCACAGATGAATATTTCAGTGCTCCGTATTTGTTGTCTTCTTTCTTCCCACGCGCATTAACAAGACAAACAGTGACACTGAATCACGTAAATTGAGCGGGAAAGTAGATAACGTAAACCGCATGTGTGTATCGGCGATACGATTTTTCGTAACCGAAGCGACTCTATAAGAAAAGGGTAATTTTAAACGCAGCGGATCTTTAAAGCAGCGCTGTTTGTGAGATCTTTTTTTTTGTTTCGTGCCAACGGCCGTGCGATACGGCGAAGGTGTAACGCCATTTTCCTTGGCGAGTTTTCCCGATCGCTTCCGAGGACAAACGATTATGTCTGTTTCTGTCTGTTTCATTTGTTGTATCGATTGTACGAGCGAGAGAGTCACTCGCTGGCTATGCGCGGCGAGAGTTTCTGTCAGATATTGGCAATGATTAAGTTCATAGTGTTGAATGGAAACATGTTGCTAGGTAAAATATTACATTTCCTTGGAATGTACATAGCAGAACCTCTGCAATATTTTGACGTTTAGCGCGATGAAAAGACACTGTGATGAGGTGGTATTGAAGAATTATGCATTTGGTTAATAAATACAATGTAATTGGTTAATATTTTGTCGGCTATTGCATTTTTCATACATCTATTTTTGCGAGAGCGGTTGATTGATGATGTATGTAGTCGTCCAGGTGTTAGATATTTTTATATTGGTACAATTAAATTTAGATAACAAGTAGTGTTTTTATGAAACAAGGTGGCGAGCAAAAGCTATTGATAGCTGAACTGCCAATATTTTTCTATAGCGAATTATCCTAAAACAAATGTATAGGTATAATTCTTGCGGTGTTAGCAGAAGGTTGTTCAAAAAATTTATTATCATTTAGAATTCAGGTATAACAAGGATATGACTTTTGAAATTGGTCATAAATAGAATAAACAAATTATTTTAAAGAAAATTATAATAAATATTTATTTCTCACAATTTAAGCACTGAATACTGTAAAATAATAAAAAAAATAACTAAATCAATCATAAAAATACTAAACTTATAAGAATATAATTTGTTAAGATAATTAGAATGATATCAAAATAAAGAGAAATCTTACTAGGCATCGCCTATTTGTGGGTATAACCAAAATGATTAGTTAAGAAAGTTATTCTATCTACAATGCAAATTTAATTATAAGACATTTGTGGGTATAACCGAACTGATTCGTTAAGAAAATTATTCTATCCACAGTGCAAATTTAATTATAAGACATTTGTGGGTATAACCGAAATGATTGGTTAAGAAAATTATTCTATCTACAGTGCAAATTTAATTATAAGACATTTGTGGGTATAACCGAAATGATTGGTTAAGAAAATTATTCTATCTACAGTGCAAATTTAATTATAAGACATTTGTGGGTATAACCGAAATGATTGGTTAAGAAAATTATTCTATCTACAGTGCAAATTTAATTATAAGACATTTGTGGGTATAACCGAAATGATTGGTTAAGATAATTATTCTATCTACAGTGCAAATTTAATTATAAGACATTTGTGGGTATAACCGAAATGATTGGTTAAGATAATTATTCTATCTACAGTGCAAATTTGATTATAAGACATTGAACAATAATAACAATAAAAACATTCATTGACTGATACGGGTCAAAAATTTTATTTTTTGTAAATTACCCAAAACATTTTTTTATAAATTAAAGAAAAAAAAATACATACATATGTATAAGAATTTTATTTAATATTAATTTTAAAAATTCAATTTCAAACAATTAAATAGATAAAATATTGTAAACACGCAGATATTTTTAGTTGGTTACTTAATAGTTTTGTTTAAAGGGTCTCGTACCAAGACGTAATTTACTTTATTAATTCCTCTTCAGACCACTTTGACTGAATCGATTATAGTTCCTTCGGCGTTTACTGGTGAGCTCAAGAACAACCGCCCACTTTGGGAACCTATGTATGATGTAGGTATAAAGACAGACGTATAATTTGACGAGAAGCGAAACTGTCTTTGGACTGATGAATGTAAACCAGGTTAAGTTTACTGGCGCACCGCACCGCTCTACGGACATATGTATCTAAATAATGCGACTCATCCGTTACTTAAAATCAATTCATTGCCTTCAATGTACTTACTTACATGTAAATTAACCAAGTTTAAATGACATATTTTAATACAGGTAAAATCAAATTAGAGATCCACTGGAGATGATTTAGCTATGACATGGCTATTGCTGCTGCAATACACTGGAATGGAAGGATCTACTTAATTCTGGACACGTCAAGTCTCTTGTCTTCTTGCATGAGTTCTTCATTCTCATTGTTGTCCCCTAAGACAACTCCTCCAGAAGCTTCTGTCCTCTGCCCACAATATTTATACCTCTTTGGACGATCATTACGCAAGTAGTTTTTTTATATACAAAAATCTTACTAGGTACTTTCTTAATCAAAGTTTTTTTTACGTATAACTTCTCAAGCAACTAACAAGTAGTATAATGTCAAATATTAATTTAAGACGCACCCAATAACGAATGTCACATTCTGGAATTTTGCGATGTTAATCGTCCCACAGATCCAGATTGAAAACACAATTAAAAACTGTGTCTCCACCGGGAATCGAACCCGGGACCTTTGGATCAGAAGTCAGATTCCTAACCAACTGAACCACGAAGGCCGACAAGATAAGAGATTGTAATAATATTCATTGTCTTTCATTCCAGTACAACATTATTATCCCTATTCACCACAAAACCTTAATTACGTTGTTTCTATTAAATCATGGCATGTTCATTATTATGATTCAGCTACAAATGTTTCAAGCTCTTCTTTTTTAGAAAAATCAGACAAGAAAATCAGTTTTAATCTCCAACTGGAAAAATATTTGAGAATAAATAAATTTTGTTTATTTAATAACATTTTTGAATGGTATTTTTTAGGCGTCCTTTAATTTTCTACCTTTCTTAGTTGATAACACTATTCTAATTATTCTTGCTGTATTTTTTTCACTTCTTTAAATTCTTTCACAATTTGGTTATTAACACTCAACAATGAGAAATATGAATGAAATTATTCAAGGCATTTTCGAAAATGGAAACAACGCGATGTTCTGGGTAGTTTTTCTAACATTTTTCTGTGACGTTTTCAGTTCACTGCTATGTACACATAATCATCTGGTGACAATTAAATGACTGTTATTATACGGAAGCTGCAACCGGTCCATAGAGCCGGCCCGGCACGAAGGACCAGTCGAAACCGGACCATGGAGTCTCGTAAACTCTCCGCGGCCGGTTTTTTTCGCTTTCGCGTCAATCTGTGCAATCATCACACACTACATAAATAATGAAGCTACAGCAATTTTTTTTCAATTGATTATTGCTCCATTTTGTCTCCTTTACGCGCCGCGCACTTATCCACCGCGACAGCTTTTGAGTAACACATCCATCTACGAGTCTCAAATGGGGTTGACAAAAAAGGTCAAGTACATACAGAAAAGGGTATAAAAAATATTAAAAGTTTTTATTATTTGGAATTGAATATTAATTAAATAAATAATTAATTAGTTATTAAGAAGTGTTATGAAGTAAACAATTATGAAGTATTGGACCAAATATCAACCACTATTTTACATTCAATTGCTAAGCTGCACTCCACGAGTAGACCCTCGGTGCAGTTAGTTTTAATTAAATTAGATGTGTCTTGATTCTTGCCATTTTATTGTTTGGTCATGAAAATACTTGTCGTTTGCACAAATAGTGGAGTGGTAAGCCTGGTAAGTGGTGAATGATAATGGACTTTGGAGGATGCGATATAATCATGAACTACAGGCATTATATGACGAACCCAACATTTTAAAATTCATAAAAGTACGTAGACTGCAATGGTTGGGACATGTCAGCCGGATGAATGATGATCGTGTCCCCAAAAAGGTTCTTAATACCAATCCAGAGGGCAGAAGAAGTAGAGGCAGGCCCAAGCGAAGATGGCTGGACGATACAGAAGACGAAATAAGGGCGATCGGAAAGCAAACTGGAGGAGAGCGGTGGAGGAGAGGGACGGTTGGAGAAGGATTCTGGAGGAGGCCAGGGTCCACACAGGGCTGTAGCGCCAATGATGATGATGAAGCCTGGTAAGTGGTAAGGTGTGTTTTGTGCGGGTGTCTTGGGCTTGATTTCCAGTAGAAATTATTTTTCTGCAAATCTTGTTCCTCTGGACTGGAAACACTGATAATTTGGAAGAAATAAAAAAGCACATGCATTATAAGTAGGTACTTAAATACCTATCATTTTTTTAATATTTTTGTAAAATTTGAATTTTGTGACGGCATCATTTCATACAATTTGTATGGCAGTATACACGATATCTATGCGGACTCTCGGGGATACTTTGACACATTACAGACATACATACATACCATCAAACTGTTTACATATTCGGGTTAGGAAAAAAGGACTGGCCTCCACATCATCCTATCCTGACAAGATGTTGTGTATAGAAGACAATATATCTTAAAATATTAAATAATTTGGATTTAAGGGTTTAATGTTTAGTACGTATTCTTCAACTATACATACTAACGCCATCGACAGTTAGATCTCATGTGTTTCATAAAATTAGTTTGTTTGCTATTGATTCGACATTTATCCAATACTAAATTGATATGTTCTGGAGACCACAATTGTGTAAATTGTCTAACAAATCCAGACTCAAAACACACAGAAAAACTGTGTCTCCACCGGGAATCGAACCCAAATCATGAGCTCGGTAGTTAGATATCTTACTTAATGGGCCAAGAAGGTTGATATGGTTTTTTGGTGGACGATGACCCAGATTTCAATACTGATTCAAAAACTTTGTCCAAAATTTGAAATTTCTTCATGCGAAATGATACGAAATTTGATACAAAGTATATGATTGCACGCGAAACCGACAAATTGTCTTTCGAACCAAACAAATACTCCAATGATTCATGGACAGAGTTATGTGTAAATAATTAAAAGAATCTACGATCTGTATTCCAAATGCAGTCATGATGCATCATGTTAGGCACCGTGAGAATTAAAAAGAAATTTGCATGTTATTCTGAACCTCAAGAATTCAAATTCATCGGAATTTTAATTTAGGTACCAAGAGCTACCAGATGAAATCCTGAGTTAATATAATTATGTATATTGTATAGGTACTGTCTGATGCCTCGAGATATATAAGAAATGAAAGTATTTTTTTTAATTTTGTCTTATAATATGTATCTGGAACAGAATCCTGAAAAGTCAACACTAAAATACGCCTATTAAGAAGACATGAAAAATAATATCTTGATTTTTAACATTTTTTTCTTTATTTATTTTAAATATTTTGTACACAATATACTAAAAGTGCACAATGGCGGGCTTATTGCCATATGGTAATATCTTCCAACCAACCATATTCATTTGGTTAGGTAAATTGTTTTTATGACACGTACCAATTTATGTGAATAAAATATACATTTATTCAATGAAACATAAAAAACAAAATAACAATAAAAAAACAATAATCGGCCTTCGTGACTCAGTTGACTGCTGATCCAAAGGTCCCGGGTTCGTTTCCTGGTGAAGACAAAGTTCTTCAGTATGGATCTGTAAGACGATTAAAATCGTTAGTCTCCAGAATGTGGCAACTTGTAATTGGGTGCGCGTTAAATGAATATTTGACATAGTGCCTGTAAGTTGTCCGAAAGTAAATAAAAAAAATAGTAAAAAGAAGGAGGGGAGAGGATATGATTAGGAGACAAAATTAAGTGTTGTATGTACGGAAATGATTTTTCAGATTTATTTTGAAAGCGGGAAGTGTTAATGAAACTCTAAGTTACGATAGGATGTGATTCCAAAGTGGGGCTGATAGTTTTAAAATTACATGAGATTTAATGCCATTGCATGAGATTTTGAGCATGTTGTGTGAAATTTTTAACATATAAAAACATAGGAAAAGATGCACAGTAAGAAAAAACATATTTCCCTTTACAAGAGTGCAAGCACTCGTGTGCAAATTTTATTTAAATTTAACATTAATCATTTTTATTTATCTTTTTGTACATAATATAAAAAATATAATGCACACAGGTGGGCTTATTGCCATTACGCAATTTCTTCCAACCAACCAGATTATAAAGTAAAAAACAAGAAGTGAAAAAAACAAAATATACATTACATTAAGATACATATTAAAACGAGTGGGTTGTGGCCAACGCTAAACTCATCACTAACAGGTCACTCTATAAAGTATTCAAATTTTGTGTGGAAAATTTTCAGCATTTTCATGAAATGAGTTTGTTCATTTATTATTTTATTTAAATATTTTATTAAGAAAACTTGATAATTGTTCAATGCCATTTTATGAAAGTGATGTGTCGTTTTACAAATTTGGAAATAAGAATTTCTAATTTTAAGAGTCCTGAGCTTGAAGTCACTTCAAAACATTTAACGTTTAATAAATTGAGAAGCACTTTCCAGATATCTTTCAAAATCTAATGGGGTCTAAAGAGTATTAGATATTATACATATTTACAAAATTTGAAAAGAAAAAAAAATAGTACTTTAGTATATAATTGATAAAGTATAATGAACACGCCGTACATAGCACATAGCATGCAGCACGCAGCACTCACCACACAATTTCAGCATGACACTAGTTGATAATCTGAACTAAAAAAAATAGCCTTAAAAATGCGAAATCATAACTACCCACTATATCACCTTGGGTTAGTGAGGAGTAAAAATATAATATGATAGTATAAAATTTATGATTAGTTCATTGTTTCCCATTAATATGTTTTCCAATAAGAGTAACAAATATAAAATTCACATAAAAGTGACAAATATTATACTAAATGTAGCATTATTGTGAAATTGTAAATGTGTTGTATAGTATCATAGTATGTGTTTATCTTGTATGCGAGATAGATGCGAGATGGATGTGATTGTGGTATGTAGGTAGGTACTATTTATCAAATTGTTGAAATATTATGTATGTTTTGTAATTTTTTTGTAATTTATTATATCGAATTGTTTAAAATACGTATTGTAGTTGGAGCTACTCCGTCTAATGTGTATATATAGGATAAATATACTTATTAACATGAAAATATAATATGATTTTGTATACGTGTATTATAAAAAGTGCTTTACATATGGATGCATACTTAACAAAATAATATAATTAAAAATACTTGGTTTATAAGTACTGGACGGATCATTATTTACACGAATCAGTAAAAAATATACGTACTTACATTTCTTTAAAGTAATAATTAATAAAAAATAATGTTTAAAAAGGGTGGCATAATTGTTTAACACGTGCCATTAATTCAATACTTTTTTGGCGAAAACCCCGCGAGACAGCATCTTCCATACTCAATGTGGTGTTATCGAGCGAACAAATTAGTGTGATAATTATATTCTTTAAGAGGTGTTGATGCCTTATCGTAGTTCTTCGTCTAATTACATCGCTTGAAAATGCGAAAATATCCATAAATTTTAGAAGCGCTCGCGTTCGCACCACGCAACATATCGGTACATACATACGAACCGAACTATTGTCGATACAAAATACTGTCGAGTGAGAATTCAGCGCTGCAGACGACAAATGCCAACAAAGCTACGGTAGATTTGAAACGATTTTAAAGCCGCGACGCGTAAAACTATCCTGATTGTATCTAATTCTGTAATGCCCGATGCTCAGGTGCATAATATCTAACCGGTTTTCGCAGTAATAATAATTGTACAGTGTCTCGCGCCAATACTCTATCGATAGCAGAATCGAGTGCAAAAACGACCTTACGCGCTCGTGTCGTGGCGGGCGGTCTTGTACGCGTTGCGTTCGTGTCGTCACAGCATATTATCCCCTGGCGACCTGTCGGCTCTGCGGTCGTTTTTTCCGTTTGATGATAATAATTTCTCGTCCAATTATCGTACAATATCATCGACAAAACATGCACTTTGTGCCAATTGATATTTTCAGTTTTGTCGATGAAACAAAAAATCACACGTTGACCTCTAATATGTGTTTAACATTCGCACAGTCAATAATAATTGGCATATCAGATTTTCCAATAATTTTTCAATAATTTTATGACTCAATTTGATGTTAAACAGTAAACCTGTTCCTAATTAAACGTTTTACTGGCAATGCAATCAATAGTGGTGCATTGCATTCTGACATTGCCGAATTGATCTAATAAACTATTCACAATCTTGCCCAGTTGGTAAGCCGTTAAGCTTCTATGCGGGCGTCCTGGGTTCGTTCCCCAGCAGACGAGAAGTTTATTTAAGGCGCAGGATATGGCAATGTAGGCGGGAAAAATGCAAAATTTGAAAGTATTGTACGATAATGTAAATCCTTAAAGATAAATTATTGTATTTAAATCGAGCGGTACGTAAAATAATACCTATGGTTTATTTGATTTTACAAAAACAGTAGGAACATTGCGTAAAAACGTTTCGGACTAGTGTTAAGATAATATCAAATACATGTGAGTTGTGGCCAACACTAAACTCTCCACACCATAGTAAGCATTCATTTTTTCTTATTGAAATGTTGACTATCTCAATATGGTAAAGAATGCTTATGTTGTATGAAATATTTTAATAAAAGCAGATAAATTTTGTTTTAAAGAGCGTGAGAGCATTTTAAAAATTTTGACACGTGATATTTTTTTTTTATAAGTGATTTCCCTCATCAAGCACAAGATTGCAATCTTTTTGATGAGGCACTGCGAAGAAAAATTTGTAAAAATATTATTACCTGTGAATTGTATCTTGATTTGTAATTATAAAAATCATTATGTTAAATAAATAAATAAAAATAAATAAATATCATATGAAGAAATTTTATGTTAAATATGGAAAGCTAATCAGTTCTAGGTTCAAACTCTTTACACTATATTCTATAACATGAAATCAAATTACCTACTGAACTTATCCATACATAAGAAATTTATCTAATTATATATTTTTCTCTATACGATACCCGTTAAGAAATTGATGTAAAAAAATACGCTTAAAAATTGTGAAATCATCACTCTCCATTATTCCATAGAGTGGAGAGTAAAAAAATATTCGTGTTTCTTAGTCTCATAAGTTTTAAGTTTTGGATATTAAAACAGGTACCTATTATTAAAAAAAATACTGTCAAAGCATGCAAAAGACAAAAAAGTGAATCGGACTAATGTAAGTATAGACAAATAATGAAAGAGTCATAATGTTTATTTTGAAGACATAAATTTTAAGAGTACCGCGTTATGAGGATCCAAATGTATATGTAGGTATTACATTGAAGCCTTTCCCGTCGCCTTAATTTCTTTTTTCACACAAATATTGCTTCTCTGTTATGGAATCAATTGTTAGTTGGAAGAAATTGTCAAATGTAAATAATCTCCATTCTGTAGATGCTCTTTGAGCGAAACGCGTCAGTGGTCAAACTAATTTATCAAGCGGAAAAAAGTTATATAATTGTTTTTACTTATTTTAAGTAATAATATTATTGTTAAATGTAAATAAACTCTCCAATGCGCGGGGTGCAAGGCATGCATAGATATACACGAATTTTCATAAATTATTTAGTAGGTACCTGCTATAAACGACTTAGTTGTGGCCAACGCTAAACTCCTCACTAACAAGTCAATCTATAAAGTATTCAAATTTTGTATGGAAAATATTCAGCATATTCATGAAATGATTTTTTTAAATTTGCAGAGATTGCTAATCTAGAGGGCTCCATGAGCTACTCTTCATGCCATGCATTGTTTTTTTTGTTGTTCATTCTAGCGTTCTGCGAAGGGGCCGTTGACAGTCCTCTATGCGGAGCGGGTGGTAGTGGAAGTAGCGATAGCAATTTTCAAATTTTTTTTATTCTAATTTTTTATAATGAAAACTTGATAATTCTTCAATGCCATTTTATAAAGGCCTTTTTACCAATTTGAAAAAAAAAAAAAAATTAAATTTCCCGTGCTTGGTCACTTTGAAATATTTGATACTTAAAATTAAGAAGCACTATTCAAATATCCATCAAAATCTAATGGGATCTAAACGAGTATTAGATATACAAATTTTAAAAATTTGAAAAGAATCTAATGAGTAGGTACTTTAGTCTATAATCGATAAAGTAGTATAAATACGTCGTATATAGCACATAGTACAGAGTTCTCTCACACACAGATGTGATGAAACTTTGAGAATCTTAGCATGATACTAGTTGATAATATCCAATAAAAAATAGTCTTAAAAATTACGAATACATAACTCCCCACTATTTTTATCGATTTTAATCATTATTTTATCCAAGGTGTTCAAAATCAATATAAGGTGATTAGAACATATTAAACAACGGGGTAGTGAGGAGTAAAAACTTATATACGGTCGAATAAGAAATGTGGGAATTATACAATGAACATTCTGGATTGAAAACGATATTTTCATCATACTGAATTTATTTATAGGTAATAACTAACTAAAACTTTAAAGAAGTACCTAATCGATAGTAAGTAACCGAGAGTTATATTATGAATAAATTTTATGAATCGATAGGTGTCTGCAATGAAATAAGTGTATGACAATCGGTTCTCTCTGCCCACTCAATTAGTGTGACGACATGTTGACGTGATTAAATATAAATACAATCTGAGACTGCGTTATAAGAACAACGTTGTAAAAAGACCCATTTCTTGAAAATCAATGCGTCAAACCATTTGACTAAATTTTAAATCGGCTTTTTCAAACCCATTTGGATTTTTGTAAACCTTAATATATTTTGATCATCAAATAGACCATATGGGATTGTTGTGCTCGAGTCTCGAGCAATTGACCTGCTCTGTTCCCCTGGCTTGACAACAATCCGTTATTAAGAGACAGAATTTAAAATAAGTTCAGGGCGCTTTATGTAAAGAGAAACATTGCTGATATCATTGTGCATTCAAGCAGAAATGAAATCTGATTAGTATAAATTAATTGTATTTTAATTATGATAATTAAAGTATCACGTTTCAACGATGTGATCATGTTTCATCTGTTTTCAAGTGAGTTACATATTTCAAACACCGATTAACTGTTGGTTTTATTCAAGCCGTACATTTTTTCAGGTAAATAAAATTTATTCGCTAAGGAGATGAAGCGATTTACTTATTTTCTTTGGAAATTCGTCATGTTGATATTACACAAATCTAATCTGAAATCGGTCTAAAAGAAATCTTACCCCAGATGGGATAAAATCATAGATCCACTAGTTCATAATAGCTATCTTTGTACGGTAGGTACGTATTATAGGTATGTATATCGATAGTAGGTTACTAATTTTTAAAATTTATCAATGACAATAATAAAAAATGAACGATCTAAATATAGTAAAAAAAATATACATTTTGGAAATTACTTTTATGAATATTTTTATTATTGAATATGCGCAAACGTTGGATTTTTTTCCCTGTCGGGAGTCAAAGATATTTATGACAGGTCGGAAGCCCTGTAGGTGCCTTGATTTCCCGGTTCTCCTACAATAAATATTCCAACTTCGTCTCTATTGAGATAATTAAAAATCTGTTAAAAAATACTTTTATGATTTATTTGCTTATACTTTTATGATTTGTTTGCTTATACTTTTATAATTTATTTGCTGATACTTTTATGATTTATTTGCTTATACTTCTATGATTTCTTTGCTTATACTTTTATGATTATATATTTTTTCTGGTAGAAGGGCACTAATGCCTGTTTGCGCAGAGTTTGTTGCTTCTTGTGATACTAATGTTTATGAATATCACTCATTCATCCATACCATCACGGCATTTTCAACAATGTAACCAGGGGTAACCAGCGACAGGTGTGCTGTTGTGTATTACCGTATAAAAAGAAGCACGACACATGCGTTTATCTACACACATGTGTCGTCTCACCTAAAAAGTTACAATATTCAAAATAGGTGGTGAACCTCATTGCTGAACTAGATATATGAGATGTTATTTTGCTTCTTGTGTTTTCGATTTTCCGGCTGCGTATTTACCTTTCCGTGTTGATTAGGAGGCAAGTACTGCCTTGAATTAGGGACTAGTTTGTTGCGCTAATGCACTTACAAAATCGTGTTAAATTCAAGGCACGTGTCCTCCAAATGCACACGGTTTAGCAACGCAAAATGTTCCTGCTAATACAATTTTATTACAAATTTGATTCACAATGTATAACAATTATTTTCTGTTCTTTTCCCCTGATTCTGCTTCTTTTATTTTTCTTTTTTTTGTTAGTGTTTTAACCACTCCTTTTTTTAGTTACAATTTTATTGAATATTTATTCTGAATTTATTAATTTTTATCTACTGTTCTTTATTCGAGCTTGTATTTGTAACTTATTGGGTTTTGTTTTTTATATTGTTATTTTTTCTTTTTCTTCTTAAACTGATGTTCTCGTGTAAAAGTTCAATGATTTTTTTTTATATTAATTAATATTTTTTATACTTGTAGTAGATCGACTGCGACATGGTACATATTATCCTTGTACTGCCAAGTATTGTTGCTGTCGACTGCGGGTATAATATTTGGTAGGACCGCTGTCGGTCTGCTGTTGTTGTATATACATGTATATATTGATCTATGTGTATGTACTTATGTTTTATCAATAAGCTGTTTTTTTTATACAAGCGGTGATAGCCCAGCGGTAATGTCGTCGCATCACATGCGTGAGGTCGACGCCGACGGTTCGAATCCGGGCGGGGCACGAACCTCTGGATTTTTAAAAAAATCTTTGTGCGGATTTATATCATTTGCTATGTGTAGCCATGATCCAATTTGTTTGGTTCCCCTTTCTAAGGGCTGCGAAGGTCAGATGGCAGTCGCTTCAATGTAATTACCAGATTCGCCAATTCCAGCATCATGGTCAAAGCGTACCCCGATAGAAACGGGACCAAAGCGCCAAGGGGAAAGAAGAAGTTGTTTTTTTTTGTATAGGTATTCTTTATATTTTTGGTACATCCACTTTGCTTTATTTTCTTTTTTTATTATTATTAGGTATTAACTTATGGTATTGTTCTTCCCCCACCACCACCCGTTCTGCTTATGGGGACTAATAACGGCCCCTTGCAAAACTCTGAAAGAACACATAAAGAACATACGAAGAGTCCGGAGAACTCTAAAACCTTGCAGACACTGCACTTAATGTGCCAAAGAGAGCTAATCATGTTGAAACAACTGGCTCACTGCTCAGTGATAGTGAAGATAATAGTGCACCGAATTTAAGACAGAAAGTCTTGAAAGCCCTAAAGTTGCTCTTCGTGGCTACAAGGTCCGCATGTCCAATGGGTCCAAAGAAATTCCCTCGGACATCGTCGTAGAGTTCTCGTCGGAATGTTGACACGGAGAAGTTAGTGCATTCCCATAGGATATGCTCAGAAGTCTGTTCAGGGTTATCACAAAGCTGACATGAGGACGAATCGGATAAGTGAAAACGAAAGAGATAACTTTTGAAACTGCCGTGTCCAGTAAGGAATTGCGTGGTCCAATAATCGGGAACAATCCACGAGGAAAAAATTCGAGTCCTCACATCAGGAAGAAATAAAAATGTCAGTCTGCCCACGGAAGAAGAAGGTATTATCAAAATATTTTTGTCTATGTTTTAATTGGCACGGTTGCTTTGCTTCGATATTATGTAAATGTGTATTGTGTATTAACCGTGTACTTAATCTTAAATAAATAAATAAAAAAATAAATATAACATATTTCAAATGAGAGTGTATCAAATGTATTAGGGTTTATGGTTGGAATTTGATAATGCTTGTGTTAGGTTAAAAATTAGAATGGCTAGTCAATACTTATCGAATTCTTTCTTCCTAAGGGCAGACGTCTGACTTAAGTGAGCAAACTACAATGATGTGATGCACATACCTAAATAGGTAGGTATATAATATTATGTAGGTATAGGTCGCGAATGAGTAGGCGTCGGTGAGCGAACTCATCTCGTCTCATTTTGTTTTTGCTTATTTATTTGTTTGCATTATATTATTTCTACAGTGGTATTCATTCGAGGAGACCTCACATTATACATTATATACCATCTATCTATATACAGAGATGCACTTACATACACATCCTCACATATGGTCTGCGCGCGCAAAGAGGGACATATACAATACTAATAATCGTTTCTTTAAATATACACGTTGCAGACAATGTGTGAAATTTGATATATTAAGAAATTGCCGTATCGTCAGTTATTTGACTGTCCAAACAGACAGATTGTTGGTAATTCGACCATATCACCTGAATCATGCAATGACACACACGCTTACCTAAACCATAATATATACTTATATTATTAGGTCCTTACATATGAATTTGGCGTTTTGCCGTACTGGCAAATTTGATCTCAAATATCTTCTCTTTGATTAGGAATTCCAAATTCAAATTTATACAGCTATTTACTCATGTATTTGTGTTTCGAAAATTATAATTCATTTGTTTTTTCCTCAACTGTTTTTTTCTTTGCGTCACTCAGTTTACAAAATAGAAAACTTGAAATATCGCGTTGTTTCCGAGTACGAGTTCCACCGTGGCACCAGTGCTGCAGAAACGGCTCGAAGGATTAATGATGTGTATGGCGACGGTGCCGCAAAAGAAAACACAGTGCCTTTTTGGTTCCAACGTTTTCGTTCTGGAAATTTCGACCTGCAGAACATGCCCCGTGGACGGCTGCTTCAGAACAGGTTTTTAACCTAGTGAAGCAGTTTACGTTCCGCACGTAGTTCTTAAGTATCTTTTTTGTAAAAAAAAATGGTATTGTTAAACTTTGATGTGTATATAGTGTATATTAAAAAAAATCAACCTTAAGGATTTCGCGGGAGGTGTCGTTTTTTTTATTTTAAGAGTTTTCTTTTTTTATTTATTGAATGTATTTTATTTTACTCATTATTAAAAAAACGGTCGGACCTGAAAACTCATATGACGTGATTAAAATGATGTGGAAACAAATAAATTTGACTTATCCAACTGTCGATTTGTTCAGGAGAACTTTGTTCTCTTAACATATCGACAATGTATCAAGCCAGAATACGCGAGAATTGTATGGAGAGGTCTACTTTTTTCACGGCTTTTCCAACTTTGAAGTCAAAAAACACCAACTTAGAGGCTTCGCAGCATATATGTTCCATACACGGATTTACTCAGAATTCGGAGTAGAACATTTCGTGTGTCTGTGTGTCTGTGTGTGTGTCTGTGTGTCTGTGTGTGTGTGTGTCCGTCCCCCCCTTATAACTTTTGATCCGCTCAATTTACAGAGCCTTAAATTTCAGAATATATAAACAGTTACAGGCCTACAAAACTTTTATACTCGGAATTTTGAATTTTTGTTTCAGTCAGGGGTTATCAACTTTTGAATTTTTATTTTATTTTTCCATATATCTCAGAAACCATAAACGCTAGAACGCTGAAAATTGGTACAAACATAGATAAATACAAAATCTCAAATGAGTTTTTTCAAAAAAATTCCAGGGTTTCTCAAACATTTTTTATTAAGAAAAGTATTTTTTTTTTTTATAAATTTATGAGTTTAACTGCTTATACTGTAATTTTTTTTTAAAATATCGAAAAAAGCCGAAACACCCCAACTAGATAATTTAATTTTCTATAAAAAATATTAACATTGTAGTAGAAGATCCCAATTTTTTTTTAACAATTTTTTTAAAAATTGAATTTAGTGACGACATCGCTTCATACATTTTGTATGGCAGTCGCCTATACACAATATGTAAGAAGACTTAATAGTTTGATACTTCATCTCCAAACATACATACATACCATCATGCTATTTGCATATTCTGGGTAGGAAAAAGGATCTTCCTCCATACTATCCTATCTTGACATACATACCTACAATGTTGTATAGAAAACAAAATATCTGAAAATATTCAATAATTTGTATCTATGGGTTTATAGTTTGGTACATATTCTTCAACTATACATACTATCGCTATCGACAGTTGGATCTCATGTGTTACATGCAACTAGTTAATACTAAATATAACAAAATATTTGGGTGTAGTGCAGTGAACCCTCCATATTTATAAAAAGTAACTTGAGACTATGGATTGCAATTGCTGAAAATCGCATCCAGCAATCCAGCTGGATCCAGTAGATTTTTCGGCATGAATCTAGCAAGATGCGTTGGATCCAGCGCTGCGGATCCACATTTAACTAATTTTCTAATTAATGGCGTAAAAATCTACGTTTTTTCAAACTTAGAAAGTAAAATTGTAAAGTAGTAAAATTGTAACGATTCTTACATGGAATTCTCATTTAAAGAAGATAGTAAAGAAGTTATACCAAATACGAGCATCCAAGAAAGATGTTTGGAGATTTATCAATATTGAAAAAAAGTCAATACAAATGTTTTACTGAATGCACAAAAATTAAATAGTCCAACTGTCGATTTGTTCAGGAGAACTTTGTTCTCTTAACATATCGACAATGTATCAAGGCAGAATACGCGAGAATTGTATGGATAGGTCTACTTTTTTCACGGCTTTTCCAACTTTGAAGTCAAAAAACACCAACTTAGAGGCTTCGCAGCATATATGTTCCATACACGGATTAATCAGAATTCGGAGTAGAACATTTCGTGTGTCTGTGTGTGTGTCTGTGTGTGTGTGTGTATGTCTGTGTGTGTGTGTGTGTGTGTCCGTCCCCCCCTTATAACTTTTGATCCGCTCAATTTACAGAGCCTAAAATTTCAGAATATATAAACAGTTACAGGCCTACAAAACTTTTATACTCGGAATTTTGAATTTTTTTTTCAGTCAGGGGTTATCAACTTTTGAATTTTTATATTATTTTTCCCTATATCTCAGAAACCATAAAAGCTAGAACGCTGAAAATTGGTATAAACATAGACAAATACAAAATCTCAAATTAGTTAAATTTCAGGGTTTCTCAAACATTTTTTATTAAGAAAAGTATTTTTTTTATGATAAATTTATGAGTTTAACTGCCTATATTTCCATTTATTTTTAAAATATCGAAAAAAGCCGAAACACCCCAACTAGATAATTTAATTTTATATAAAAAATATTAACATTGTAGCAGTACATCTCAAATTTTTTTTAACAATTTTTATAAAAATTGAATTTAGTGACGACATCGCTTCATACAATTTGTATGGTAGTCACCTATACACAATATCAAAGAAGACTTAATAGTTTGATACTTCATCTCTAAACATACAATATACATATACCATCATGCTGTTTTCATATTCCGGGTAGGAAAAAAGACTGACCTCCATACTATCCTATCTTGACTACCTAGGTACATGTGTTGTATAGAAAACTAAATATCATAAAATAATAAATAATTTGTATTTATGGGTTTGGTACTTATTCTTCAACTATACATACTATCGCTGTCGACAGTTGGATCTCATGTGTTACATGCAACTAGTAAATATAATAAGTGTACATGATAAAATTTTACAAGACAATTAAGGAGAGATATGACTTATTATTTTCTTGGTTGTTTTATATTTATGAAAATATATTAGTCCCCATTAATAATTAAAAATTGCTGAATCCGCAATAATCTTACTGTATTGATATCGCTGATGAATTGCAATCCCTACTTGAGACACGGATTTTTAAACGAAAAAATATACGCGCATGTGCGTGGTTGGAATCTTAAAATAGTTTTTTTTTCAAGAAATTGTCTGTAACATACTTGTATGCAAACGTGATGTGAACGATGGGTAAACCGCGACATTGTCCCAATGCATCTGTGCTATAAAAATATTATTATTATATGTATTTCACACTCTTAAATTGGTACGCTAATAAAGTCCCACTCGGACCTTGTGTATTTACACTTATTTCAAACACACACACAAACACCATAGGTATGAACGCACCTCTATGAATATGGTTAAACACAGAGTTACAATACTAGATACTTCAGATACTATATTTCAATATATTTTCAGCGCCGGGTCATCAGATTTCGGCGCCTGAGCAATAAATTAAAAAGGCGCCCCGTGAAAAAACACATCACAGTTTTTCTCACAATGTGAGCATTTGTGGATTCCCTCCCACCAGCCTCGTCACACCGAAAAACTAAAACACTCGGAATGGGTGGTGAAACTTATTGCTGAATGCACGTGAAATCTTATTTTGTTGGTTTCATCCGGTTCTTACGGGACTATTAGAGTACCTACCTATTCAAGAAAACCTTGTTTTAAATACGCCCTTTTTTAAAGAATAAATATGTCCTTGTAAATTGAACATATAGATCCTCATGCATTCCCTAAAATAAGGCGACCACTGGATTACAAACCTTGCGCGCAAACCGTTTTGTCACCACATATCTCAGGTTCTACATACCATTTTTTATTACTTTTTTTATGAAGTTTTAGATTTCTTTTGATTGATATTCCTTCGGATTTATTTTCATATTTTCCCAGATTTCTTTGAGCCCGACGCAACTTTACCAAATGATCTTATGGTGGATACGGTCCTGATATTATATTCTTAATACTGAAAACAATATTCCTTAACTACTTATTTCTTGTTTTCTATATAATATAAGTACATAGTATGAACCTTTGTCACTTATAATAATGTTTATCTGAAATTGTATATATGTACATATAAATGTTGGCTGTTACCAATATGGAATTATTCTTATACCTACATAATATCAGAGATGTAGTGAAACCGGAACAGAACACCATTCCGGTATATTTTAATGATGCTGCTGCACGTTCCGGTATTATTTTTAACCTACTATCAACTTTCGGTTTTCTACAATAATCCACTAAATATTTTCCAAAACTAAAATAAACACTTATTACTATGCACACATTAAGGTATTATGCACAAGTAACGAATATTCAAATAAACACTTATTACTATGTACACATTAAGGTATTATGCACAAGTAATGAATATTCAAATAAACACTTATTACTATGCACACAATAAGTCCAATTCTGATTCGTTTCAGAGTACGAAGACGTCTAAAATATCGGGCAACCGTGGATAAAAGGATTTTATCCGCGCGGTGTGACATGAGTCCCGTGTAAATGCAGTCAACTTTTTGACATTTCTCATATACTAAAATTCCGTATAAAATTTTTAGTCGTATCTGAATAGGGCCTATTAAGGTATTATTTACAAGTAACGAATATTCAAATAAACACTTATTACTATGCACACATTAAGGTATTATTTACAAGTAACGAATATTCAAATAAACACTTAATACTATGCACACATTAAGGTATTATGCACAAGTAACGAATATTCAAATAAACACTTATTACTATGCACACATTAAGGTATTATTTACAAGTAACGAATATTCAAATAAACACTTATTACTATGCACACATAAAGGTATTATGCACAAGTAACGAATATTCAAAAATATAATTTATTTCCATTAGTAATAACACAAGCACTTAGAAAGGTAATACAGACTGTGGAACTTCTATTATTAAATAGAAGGAGTGTGTGTGGGCGACCATCTTTATCTATATTTTTTATTTCAGATTATCAACTAGTATCATGCTGAGATTGTATTCTGAATGTTTCATCACTATGTACGGCGTGTTTATTCTACTTTATCGATTATAGACTAATGTATTAATTAGATTCATTTCAAATTTTGCAAATGTGTATACTCACTTAGACCCCATTAGATTTTGAAGAAAATCTGAATTGTGCTTATCAATTTTTTTAAATATTTCAAAGTTTCAAAGTCACTCAAATATTTCAAAGTCACTCCTAGCTCAGGAAACTTAAAATTTGAAATTTTTATTTTCAAATTGTTAAAAAGGCACATCACTTTCATAAAATGGTATTGAAGAATTATCAAGTGTTCTTAATAAAATATTTAAATAAAAAAATTGTTGAACAAACTCATTTCATGAAAATGCTGAATATTTTCCATACAAAATTTGAATACTTTACGGAGTGACTTGTTAGTGAGGAGTTTAGCGTTGGCCACAACCCAATCGTTTTTTTTTTTATTTAATGTTGATTTTTATTAGAGTTTATATAGATCATTGTCTTGAGAACACTCTGACAAGTCAAGAAATAAGACTTTTTTGTAATATAGCATGCTTTCATTATTTTTCAATTGAAAAATAATGAAAGCATGCGATAAAAATTGTTCAAAAAAAACTTTTATATCTTTATTCTATTGCGTGAGTTTTCTGAAATTTGTAAACACTTTATATAAAACTGGATTTAATAAAACCTTTTCTTATTATTTATTGTAAATTATCAAAAAACAACGAGGATAACATTTTACTTAAAGAGAATATGAGAGTGTACTGAATGAGATTTTGACTTTTTTTTAAATTTTCATTCTTGCTATTTAAAAAAGACCTCTAAGTCTTACCTTTTCTTCACGAAAAAATATTGAATATCACATATCAGGTGATATACCTTTTGCCCAAAGTCAACAATCGCTTTAAAAATATCTGCTTCTTTTTCAGCCCTCTTTCGTCTAGTAATGGAACCTCTACCCCCCTGAAACCTCTACAGCTCCCTATCTTGGGCAGACTGCATCTATCAGCCTCCAGCCTATTATTATTATATCATCTCTTATTATATCATCAGACCACCTCGTTCGAGGCCTTCCAACCTTCTTTTGCCCGTTCTAGGTTCTTTCTTACTTAGTCCATGTGACAGCTCGGGCTTAGCTCGGGCGAGATGCCTTGCCCAGCTTCACTTCTGTTTGGCAACCTTTTGGACAACGTCGTTTTTTTGGTTTTCTTCCTTATCCACAAGTTAGCTATATTTTAACGAAATACCCAGCATTCTCCTTTCCATAGCTCGTTGGGTTACTGCTAAATTATGTAGCATTTTGATTTGTTAATAATATAATACATTGTGCTCATTAGACTTTTAGACATTTAATAATATCGTTTTGTTTTTAATTATACATTGTAATTTGATTTATATTTATAATGGACTGAACTAGCAGTTTTCTTCCAATATTATGTTGTTTTACAAATAAAAATACTCAAGAAAACTTTACATCCTTACCTATATGTATGAATTTCGATCACTGCAAAAAGATTTATGCTTAATTAAGAGAATGTATAAGTGTACTTGTTACGAGGACATGTTTATTTTTTAAAAGAAATATTGATTAAAAATGCAAAATGTATATCATTTCAGTATCCCACAAGGTTCACATATTAGTTTAATATATGTTTTTTATTAATATTAATAAAAAAACAGAATCATTTTTATTTTTCTTTAATAAAAAACAAATAAGGTTGGTGAAGGTAATGTTTCGACCTTTCTAGGAAACGTAGGTTTTAAATTTATTTTTCTGAATATTTTTCCTCGATTATATCAGGTGAATCACCTTTTCACTACACAAATTAAACTTAAACGGCTATTTTTGCATTGATTCTCGTTAAAATCACTTGTGAAAATAATTAAAATTGTATTTTTTTTCTTTTTTCTAATGACTCTTTTTGGATGCAAAATTTGTTGCATGTAAAAAATATGTTTTGTTTGTGAACAAAATCTTCATTATTATTATAATTATTAAAATTAATTAAACTCTTGGATTATACAAATCACATTAATTATAAAGAAAACGTAAACACAAAAATAGTGGTGGTCAGAAAAATTATCCAGCTTTGAAGTTTTTATTAATTTATTTATTTAAAATTGCTGCTCGGCCAACTAACAGGTACTATGTCAAATATTAATTTAACACGCACCCAATAACAAGTTGCCACATTCTGGAGAATCACGAAATTAATCGTCTTACAGATCCAGACTGAAAACACAATTAAAAATTGTGTCCACCGGGAATCGAACCCGGGACCTTAGGATCAGCAGTCAGATACCCAAACAATTGAGCCACGAAGGCCGACAAAATGTTTTTTTTTGAAAACTTCAAATTTTGAACTTATTTTTTTTTACATAATTTTTCTGTAAACTATACAAAATAAGAATACCATCCAGCAATTAAGAATACCATCGCCTTTAGAGTAAAACGGAGATTAAAAGAATATGGTGGAAAAAAATATATATCTACCTATATAATTTTAAATGTTTGTGTATGCTTTTCTCTGTATATTATAAACAGAGTAAATATATGTACATTATATAAACAACGATTTACTGGAACTGAGGTAAATTGTGACAAGCTTAAAAAAATATTATTTCTTTTTGGCAGCTGCAAGAATTCTTTGTCAGCAAAAATAACAATGAAAATTTAACATTAAACAATCCGAGTATGTATCTGCCAAAGATTGAATTTTTCAAAGAATTTTCATATTGTGTGTATTGAGTTTCTTTTAAGAACATCTGAGTATCAAAATAAAAATCAAGACATTTCATTAGTGATTAGCAGAAGTCTTCGACAAAGACCGAGACAGCGTGTGCTATTGTAAGACCAGAGGTGAAAGATCAATACCATGACAAGGCTTTTTAGACCAAGACTTACATGCAAATGTCTTGCGAACTTTCGCATACCTATAATTTGTAATTAATAAGTAACGAACCAAAAACCTGCACACGATATTAAATGTGTTTTTTAATATTTTTTAGGTGAAAGCAACAAGAATTACAACATTAAGGTCCGAATGCAGAGTCTTACCTAAATACTAAATTCAAAATAATAACCATGTTTTATTGCACGTGGCTTCACGTGGAGATCACGTGACTTCCTAACTGGAGGATGCTAGGAAGTTTTTGTATGAGAATTGCATTTCAGAAACATATCTAAATATTTAGCGCATGCGCGTCGTCGTAAACTAACATTTGCGAACTGTCAAATAGTAAGGTTGATCGCGATGAGCCTTACGAGTGGTTAAATACGAGATGGTTTCGATGGATGATGGTTTAAGCGACTTTGTCAAATATTTTGTCAAATCAAATACCAAACAGAATATTCAGCGATCTATACGAGATGCCGAAAATTCGCTGGAATTTGAAAAATCGTGACATTTAGATGTCAGTGTGAGCTTGGTTACATGTGTAAGTGTTGTTATGGCAAAAAAAACATTTTAAACGTCAGTCTAAGGGTCGTATTACTCTATATTCGTCCTTTTCCTCATGACCGGGGATAGCGTTTGTAGTCTGCCGCCTCCATGCCTATCTGTTTTGGGCTGAACGTAGAGCACCAGTCACCGAAGACCCCATTATGGACTTAACCAAATCGCTCCATCTGGTCCATAGTGTCGTATTACGGGAGTTATTTAAGATTAGTGTAAGAAAAAGTTGAGATCCAGGAAGCAATGTTCACGCAGTGCGGACCTTACCTTTTTCTTACATTTTCTTACATTTTTCTCAAATAACTCTTGTAATACGACCCTTAATCTCTTTTCTTCGTACGCAATAATGTGAAATGATACGCCATTGACCTTAAGTTTGACGTAGTATTTAGTATTTAGTTGGTGATGTCTCTGCAACGCAATTGCTAACTTAAGAATACTAAATACTCCAGTGAGGTAAGGAGTTAGTATTTAGTTACCTAGGACTGTGCATAATGTGCATTCGGGTCAAAGAGCATTTAGAATTTTCGTTTAAAACTTAACAACCTGTTGAATATGTACATTCAAATTATCGACTATTTACGATTAAACCATAAAAAACATATTAGTTTATATATCAACCTCATATATCTCCGTTACTAAGGTAGGTTTTTAGCGAAAAACTGTGATCGGATTTGCAGTAGATAGTATAACTGCTGGTCTTGATTTTTCTCATCACTTTATAAAAAAAAATCGATTGGGTTGTGGCCAACGCTAACTCCTCACTAACAAGTCATTGTATAAAGTATTCAAATTTTGTATGGAAAATATTCAGCATTTTCATGAAATGATTTTTTTAAATTTGCAGAGGTTGCTAATCTAGAGGGCTCCATGAGCTACTCTTCATGCCATGCATTGTTTTTTGTTGTTGTTCATTCTAGCGTTCTGCGAAGGGGCCGTAGACAGTCCTCTATGCGGAGCGGGTGGTGGTGGAAGTAGCGATAGCGATTTTCAAATTGTTTTTTATTTTAATATTTTATAATGATAATTCTTCAATGCCATTTTATAAAGGCCTTTTTACCAATTTGAAAAAAAAAAAAATTTCCCGTGCTTGGTCACTTAGAAATATTTGATAGTTAAAATTAAGAAGCACTATTCAAAGATTTTTCTCATCACTTTATAAAAAAAAATCGAGTGGGTTGTGGCCAACGCTAACTCCTCACTAACAAGTCATGATAAAAACTTGATAAATCTCTTAAAGTGATGCCCTTTTTTACCAATTTGAAAATAAAAATTTCAAATTTTAGCATTCCCTTTGTCACTTTGAAATATTTGACAGTTAAAAAACATGAGGAGCACTATTTAGATATCCTTCGAAATGTAATGGGGTCTAAGTGAGTATTAGATAAACATATTTACAAAATTTGAAAATAATCGAATGAGTACTTTAGTCTATAATCGATAAAGTAAAATAAACACGCCGTACATAGCACACAGCACATAGCACACACACACACACACACACAGATACATTGTAATGAAACTTTCAGAATATAATCCTACCATGATACTAGTTGATTATCTGCCATAAAAAAAATACCCTTAAAATTGCGAAATCATAACTCCCTACTATATCCCCTTGAGTTAGTTAGGAGTAAAAAACAGAAATAAACAGATATTCTGAATAAACGTGAAACAACCCATTAGCAATGTATCTTCTAAAATTAAACATTTAGGCTTAAAATTTAGTATTTCTTAGACATTATTTTTATAATTATCCGTTATTCAAATCATCAGCAAGAATTCTCAAAAAATAAATAGCAGAAAAAAAATCTTAATGAAAGGATATTGACTAACGGCATGACTATTTTCAAGTTGAAATAAACTTAAATGTTCTTACCTACTTTAAAAACGTGTTTATTAATTAAAATTATTTTATATAAATCTCGCTGTGTGTCATATTGTACACTTATACCCTCATATCATGAAGGCCAACAACTTACAAATCGAAATGGAAAATAAAAATCAGAAAGTAAAGTAATATTTTATTGTCATCAACTGGTTGATCACCTCTGGGTGCGTTACCTCGAGGGACCCATTCCGGTCGTTCGGGCTGATGCATTCCTTGCATTGATGATTATAAAAATGATATTAATATAAAGACACTTGGCCAAAATCTGTTGAAACAAACAAACAGTTGAATCGCACAAGGTCCCAAGACATGACCACTTTTTAAATAAACATCACAGTCTGAATTAATTTTTATTTTGTTCCAGATTAATTTTCCGTGTACGCACTATGACCTACACATTGACGAGCCATTCTGCACTTAATAAAAAGCAATTGGTGGATTCTTTAAGAATATTTCTTTGTCACGGTCTGGGTGAATCATTTTTATTAAGTGCATCAAATTTTCAGGACGGCTGACGGTTTTGTTTAAATTATTTTAAGAAGTGGCATCACTTGCCAAGCTCTTTTAGAAAAATGTCGAGTGTCTTAATTTGACACAAATTAGTTTTCTTGTCAATTACGTTTGATATAATAATGAGACGACTTTGGTCATGCGGAGTCAGTGCTCTTGAAGAACAAGTACAAAGGATTAAAACGACTTGTTAATTTTGTCGACGGATAATTCGTGGTGAAACTCCATTATACTAGGTATAAATGAAAACACTAATTAGTTTTAGTTTCACTATTTAATTTTAACACTGGCACTGACCGGTATCGATCTGAAGATCATCGTCAGAGTGCGCGAAAATGAAAGTAAACAGAGTTTAAATAGATATGACTGAAATATTGGTACACAACCTTTTTTTTTTTTTTTTGTAAAGTTCTATCAGTTCGATTAGTATTGCCAGAAAGAACTGATGAAGAAAACTGGCAAACAAAACAGTATGGTAAATATGTGTGATGTATACAAAGTTTAGTAATGTTGAAGTAGAAAGAAAAACTTTGTATACATCACACATATTTACCATACTGTTTTGTTTGCCAGTTTTCTTCATCAGTTCTTTCTGGCAATACTAATCGAACTGATAGAACTTTACAAAAAAAAAAAAAAAAGGTTGTGTACCAATATTTCAGTCATATCTATTTAAACTCTGTTTACTTTCATTTTCGCGCACTCTGACGATGATCTTCAGATCGATACCGGTCAGTGCCAGTGTTAAAATTAAATAGTGAAACTAAAACTAATTAGTGTTTTCATTTATACCTAGATTAAAACGATTTGATTTTTTAACGGAATTCTGGTTTGAATAACAATATACACGGTGTATCATGAGGAGTAGATCAACGGAAGCATGGAGGTAGAGGACCTCAATACCTATCGATTTAACCCCAATGTATGTTCAGCGATATTGGGTAGTTCAAAAGTTATGTACACTTCTGTCTTGCATTATGGTTTTATTTAGTAAACTTTTTACTCTACGTAATCGCTTAACAAAATTACTTTTTAAGTAGTCTTTCATGTATTTATCTCAAGAAAAAATATCGATTTGTGGTACTCGTACAATTTAAGTGAACGTTTTATTATTTTACAATTTAATAAAAGGCGAATGAAATTAGCAGGGCTAGATCTCTATGAATGGTAGTAGTTTTTAAGATAACTTAAGTGAAAAAAATTAAGTGAAATTATTGTTCTAAGAGCCCTTGAAAAGTTAGTGAAAATTGAAGCTTGCAAAATTTTCTAAGAGTTATTGCGTACTAACTCACAACAGTATTGTTTTCCATAAACATCACTATTGAACTATTCCTAGGAAACTTCCATGATCTTAGACTTAATAGTTTAGCTACAGTGATGTAGAAATCCGATTTTTATTAAAATTTCACAAAAGTGTACATAACTTTTGAAGCACCCAATATTGCTGAACGGGTTAAATCGATAGGTATTGAGGTCCCCTATTTCCCTGCTTCGTTTGATACACTCCTCATGATACACCGTGTATATATTTTTTTCATTTTTCTATCAGTGTAGATATGACGCTTATATATTATGTGTTTGGTTATTTCAATTTTATCTTCATAATTAAAGCATAATGGTGCACAATGGAGGATTTATTGCCTAGTGGCAATATTTTACAGCCAACTATATTCATATGTTGAAGAAATTAGCATGTATGGTATGTAACCAACATGTAAATAAAACGGCCAACGCTATTTTCCACAAGTTTAGTTTCAAATTTTGTGTGGAAAATTTTCAGTATTTTTATGAAAGTGATGTACATACATACATACCATCACGCCATGTCCCTCGCAGAGAGAACAGAACGCCACACTATTCTATCTTGACATACATTCACCGCCTCGTCAACATTCATGCTACGTCTCATGCATGTTCTTCTATTGTTCAGACTTCTAACATTTCCTTCTTTCAGAATATCGTTCACATGGTCGTGCCATCCTTTTCTTGGGCGCCCCCGACCTCTTTTTCCATTCCTGTCAGCCTTATATATTTTTTTCGTCAAGCGTTCTTCATTCATTCTTTCCACGTGACCAAACCATCTAAGTGTGTTAACTTTCATTCTAGTTACTACATCTTTCTTCATCTTACATTCTTTCCTAGTTACCTCATTTCTAACTCTATCATACACCGTTCTATTACAAATTCTTCTTAACGATCTGATTTCCACTGCATTTATTCTACTTTCATGCGACCTCTGCCATGTCCAGGTTTCACTTGCATACATCAAGGTTGGCACTACAATTGCGTTATGAATGGCAACTTTAGCTTCCTTTGATACGTTACGATCATTCATAACTGGTTTAAGTGCTCCATTCTCTCTGTTTTCTGCCATAACTCTTCTTTCAATATCCTTATCAGGCCGTCCATTCCGTTAGAACATGCTTCCCAGATAAACATATTCGTCGACTTGTTCAAGTGATGTACCTTTTTAGCAATTTGAAAATACAAATATTAAGTTTCCAGAGCTCGGGGTCACTTTGAAATATTTGACAATTAAAAAAAAACGAGAAGCACTGATCATATACCCTTCAAAATCTAATCAGCGTCTTATCGAGTATTAGAGTTACAAATTTGCAATATTTGAAAATAATCGAATGAGTAGGTAATTTATTCTTTAACCGATAAAGTAGAATTAACACACCGTACATAGTACATAGCACAAAATACACAGCACACACTCACAGACGGATACATTTTGTGATGAAACTTTCAGAATGCAATTATTAGTATAAGATATACAAATTCAAAAAATTAGAAAATAATCGAATGAGTACTTTAGTCTTTAATCGATAAAGTAGCAGTACATAGTGCACAGCACACACACACACAAGTACATTGTAATAAAACTTTCAGAATACAATCTCAGCATGATACTGGTTGATGATCTGAAAAAAATGCGAACTCACAATTCCCCTTGGGGTAGTGAGGAGTAAACCATGAATAGTACCTATATTATGGGGACAGGTTAAGGATATTTCCAAGGAAATTATCGGAAGACTCCCATTGAGCTCATTTTTTCTGGAGATTTGTCATTTTTCTAAAATATGTTTTATCTAACTATGTTAAAAAGTGAACAAAACATAAAACATATTAGGTATTTATGTGTAACATCTAACACTTAATAAATTATAACTTCTTTGTAGGTACAGATTAAATTCTATTTTATCGACTTATTGCACATTTAGAGACAATATTAGGTGTCATACAATTAATGTAACAAGTGCATAAAATATTTTTAGTGTAGTATAGTGCATAAAATTAATGCCTTATTAACAACTTGTTAATTTGATATTTATTGAAGGTTTCCAGGCATGAAGTGTTTGGTGTCTTAAATTCAATAAAATGCACCTTCGTACGTTTTACGCGGATGGCGGATATATCCATCGGCATATAATAATTTACTAAAAAGGACATTAAGTAAAGGATATAATTATAAATAAAGTTGATATGTGTAAACAGATGGTTGTTATTGATGTAGATAGTGGCATTTGCACGTAGGCGAAGTAACATACAAGGATGCTGACAGAATGAGGTGTTGAATCAGAGGTGTGTTGAAATGTGAAGAATTATTATTAACCGTTTATCTATAGGAATAATATATTTCATTTTCTTTTTATCTCACATTTTTTACTCTCCACACTATGGAATAGTGGAGAGTCATGATTTCACAAATTTTAAGCGTATCTTTTTACATCAATTTCTCAAAAGGTATCATGTAGAGAGTAGAGAGTGCACACTGTAAGTTTCTCCGTGATGTGTTTATATGTATGGCGTACGGCAAACGGCCGCGGCGTACGGATTATGCTTTTTGTGTCCTCTCTACAGCCCAACCTATAAGTCCGATCGACTTCATATTAAAATCATATGTGTAAAGTGCATATACCTAGTGCTGATTAGTTTTCCATAGATATCCATTAATTTCTTCTCCATGATTTCATCTGTCCAAATTTTCAAAATGCTCTCACGGTCTGGAAAATTGAGGTATTTTTATACTGTTTGAAATTTTGATACGACAAAATACACTCATCAAAAATACATTCAAGGATTGTCAAAATTTAAAGAAAAAATCTAAGGTTTGCCATATCAATGTAAAATAAATATCATATTTATATGAAAAATGTATATAACAAAAGTAAAATAGCTTCTGTAAGGAAAAATTGAATGATATTGATATTGACTTCATATTGATATTGTATGTGTCTCTATAGACAATGTATATTTTATTATTCACTTCTATCTTCCTCAAGGGGTAGGCAGTGAGAACCGAACACCGCATTCTTCTATCTTGACACATACATCACCTCATCAACATTGATACACTATCTCATACGTAGGTCCTCATCTTGCTAGTAATGCAATTTAACTTAAAATTTCTCAACAGGTATCATTTAGAAAATACATACAATGAATTTCGTGACAATGTTTTTGTGTGTATGGTGTATTGTGAAAACTTTTGTCCTCTGGGAATCTTATATTTGTTTAAGAATCTAATAGAAATGTATTTGTCAAAGAATCTTATAGAAAGCATTTAGAGATTGTCAACCTTTTACGAAGAGAAAATGAACGCTTACTATGTTGTGGAGAGTTTAGTGTTGACCACAACCCACTCGTTTTTGTCTTATTTTTATCATTCGTTTTCTGTATGTATGAAAAACGAGTGAGTAACTGTCATCACTTAGAGAACGTCACGGTAAATTAGTCTATGTGCAATTTATTCATCTTCAAAGGTTGACAATCCCTGTATGCATTTAACGAACTCCTTTTTATTGTATGCTTTATTTGAACAATCATTTAAAAACTCCATTATCCAGTACCTTAGAGGATTGTGAAAATATTGTAGCGAAGAAGTACCCTTAACTATGAAAAAATATTTTATTCTTAAGTTCATAAAATATACAAATTGTTATGAATATGAAGTCGGTTGAACTGAAAGATAGGGCTGTAGACCTTGACAAATTAGAGAAAGTGGGTGACAATTTTACTAAGCATATGTAGTTGCAAAATTCTGAGCAATGTGACACGAAATACGCTACACGCAATGTCAATTATTGTCAACAGATTTTATTGGTTCATTCAAATTAGAAGATATCCCGTGTTCATTAAGATTGAAGATATACTAAAATTCGTTTGTGCACAGTGATGTCATCCACATACTTTCGCTAGGCAAGCTCTACAGACGACACAAAATTTCCATACACATAAAAACATCGTGACAAAACTCATACTATGCACTATCAACATGATATAACACTTAAATGTGAATTTTTCACTAAATAGTAGGTACTAGAGAGTAAAAATTACTGAATATTTCCTTGTACATAAATTGGTCAATAATCCGATATATTATGTTGGCTCATGTTAAAGATATGAACTCAATGGCAGTCCAATCTTAAAATACTAGGATTCGTTCAGGAAAAATAGTTCTTATCATATATGACTAGGATTCTCGTAAAAAGAATTCGTTCTTTTCATATTATACTAAGATTCTCTAGGAAAAGAGTTCGTTCTTTCCTTAAAGACTCGATTCACGATATATTATAGACACATCGTTTAATAATTTACTGTCCAGAGTCCTCTGTTATGTGATTGTTTTGCCAAAATGTTTATCCTATAGAATTAACGGCGGTCAAATGGAAAAATGGTCAAATGATGCAATGGTTGTACTACATACATGAATGATATTTTAAAATGAAACTGCAGTGGGATTAACCAATGTAAACATTATACAGGTTCTAAATAGCGATGTTTTATGATAACATGATCACTCCATGGGTGCTATATTTTGATTGTTGGCTTTGAAAAACAAAGCAGCCAAAAGTACCTAATTTACTAAAAACCTCAAGACTTACCTCAAGCTCTACGTATATCAATGTGTACGTAATTTATTACATTTCAAAGGTCCGTTTACTTAAATAGCTCTATTCAATACCCTCAAAGAATTGGTACCTACTCTATGGTTCAGATGTCTTCTTCTTCTTCGTTTAGTAGACAAGTTGGTCTGTAATTCTAAAACTATGCCTCCTGAGATGACGAAGTCCAACTATCCCTCCAGCTGTTGGTTGGTCTTCCGGGTAGACAGCGACCAAAAGATTTCATTTGCTGCTATATACGCAAGTCTATCACTCTTCATTCTTGATACGTGGTCCCTCCAATGTCTTTTTCTGGATTTACTCCACCAAACGATGCCCTGTATTCCACATTTTTTTCTTTTTTCAATATTGCAAACAAGATCTCGGAGAGTAATATATGTTAATGATATTGTATAACACATCGCAAGACAAATTAGTGGAACACTTTACATAGTAGGTACGAAGAAAATATCATTATTTTTTTATCATCATTATCATTTATTTTTTGGTTTATCTGTATTCTAAAAATTATTAACCATATTTTAAGTGTTGTGAAGATGCACACCAGTTGCAATCTATCAAAATGACACTAAAATTTAATTATACAAGTGTCTCAAAACAAAGTTTATACTTGAATTCAGAGCGATATGTTATGGAGATGTTAGACGACTTCTTGGTGCCTGAACTGCAAATCTTTCCTGGCTATAACCAAAGAACATGGTTCCAACAAGACGGAGCAACGTCACACACGTCCAATACATCTCTGCGAGTACGTGAAAATTTCCCAGGCAAATTGATCTCCAGGAGAGGTGACATAAATTGGCCTCCACGCAGTCCTGATTTAACCCCTATGGACTTTTTCCTATGGGGTTATCTTAAATCTAAAGTTTACGCCAATAAACTGACTTACCTGGCGCATTTGTAAGAAAATATCCGCCACGAAATGGTAGCCATCACTGAGTCCACCTGCCGAGTCGTCATAAGTAATTTTACTGTTCGATTAAATAAGTGCTGCGAACGCGAGGGTCTACATTTGGACGATATTATTTTTAAGAAATAAATTCCCAAATTGTGTACTTTAATAATAAATAAACATTTTTTCGATACACGCCTTACTTGTAGTTATATTTTTTAAAGTTCTTCAATTTTACATGTTTACTAATGAAAATGAACGCATGATACGTTATAGAAACAAATCATTTTATATGATATAATTGTTAAGAACATTTGTTTCACGAGTTCAGTAAATGTTAATGAAGAAGGTAGTATAGTAATTTAATCCTATTTATTGTTTTATCAGTAGGGCAATTATTTAAATAGCAATAAATGGTGTACTAAAACTTGGGTATAAAATTAAACGTTATTGCAGCCACTGTCATATAAAAATACCATTCTGGTAATAATGAATGATTAATTTAACAAGTTTAATAGTATGTTTTTAGTATTGCCTTTGATTTATGAACCTAACTTCAATAGTACATTTGACTATGCAAATATTTGAATGAATCAATCAATTCAAAAATTATTATGCATTGAGATTGACTAAACTGGAAGTAATAAATTCGATACACACGAAGTGACAATACTAAAAAATATCTTATAAAACATTAGTATACGCATAAAAATCATAAATCATACCGAAAAATGTCTAATGTACCCAATTTGTTAGCTTGCTGATAAATATTATTGCGCATCAGAAATTGGATCTTATTTATGGCAAATTTTTTAACATCTCAATAGAGACGAAGTTGGAATTTTATCGAAGAACCAGGAACTCAAGGCACCCACATGGCTTACGCCCGGTCATCGATTGGCCTTCGTGATCACTTAATGCGCTTGCGCAACGTACACCAATTATGCCTTTTATTGAGTTTCTTATCAATCCAATTTGAGAATTATCTTTATTTTATTCACGAAGATCTATGAAATTACGAAGGAACATTTTTGTAATGCCATCTATTGAGAAATTGGTTTGTAAACTGTAGTTGCACAGAATTCCTGGTTATTCTATCGACTTGACTTTATACTAACTTGAGATTCGGACACTGTTGTTCTTCTCACATATAAAAAAAAAATGTTGGGTATTAAGAATTTATCTCTTTGTCAATGTGACCAAGAAGAAGGTAGTTTGGATCAGGTGTACGTGTCGTGAGCTCCCGGTTCTGTGATAATTTTACATCTTCGTCTCTATTGAGATGTTAAAAAAAAATCATAAAATATCATTGACCAGGGAAAAAATCCAATGTTTGTGTATATGCAACTATAAAATGTTCGATTTAAAAATTGGATCTATTGAAGCCACACATCAAGAAATTGATACATACATTGGCAAATCGAGCATTAATATTATAGTAACGAGAGATATTGGTATTCATGAAAAGTAAAGTACTTACATTCCACGAGTTTAAAGTATACATACTAAAGAATATGATTTATTGTATTAAAAGTATTTTTTCAATTCAGTATCGCTCAAGGATCTAATACAATGGGTTAAATTTGAACCTTGATAGATGATCCTTGCACCTAACATCCTGGCACCTTACGTTTAATTTGATAGATCTTCCTGGTACCTAACGATTAGGAGAACCAACCCTTCCTTAAGTGGTGCATAATATAATACAAAAAAAAGACAAATACACACATATGTATGTATGTAACGATAAATTTGAACCTTGATAGATCATTATGGCACCTAACGTTTAATTTGAACCTTGATAAATCATCCTGGCTCAAAACGTTTAATTTGAACCTTGATAGATCATCCTGTCACCTATCGATTGGGAGAACCAACCCTATCTTAAGGGGTGCATAACAAAGACGCGTATATAACGATTATAATATAAATGAAAGGAATAAAAAAAATATCTATTTGAAGAAGGAAAATGTTGATAAAACGTAAATATCTATTAATTGATCTTTTCAAATGATGAAAGATATTTTTAAATAGTTGGTAGCCATGGTAAATCATATATAAAATATTTTCATAAATAAACATATATTCCATGCTGTGTCTCTGAAGTTAGTCATGAATAACGGTATTTCAGTGCATGTATTTAGTATAGAGAGAGTGAACGATTCAATTGTGAAAGATTTATTTACTTTCTATGAATTTGTATTACAAATAGTTCAAATTTCAATATATTTTTATGATGGTATCGGTAAATGAATTAATTTTCCTTTTCTATGATACTGCCTCAACGACACTAAATTTCATGAATGCCAACATTCAAATGAAGCTTGTCTTCTCATGTTGATGACGCAGCCCATCCCCATAAATTTTTAAATAAATAAACATATATGGCACCATTTCTAAACTAAGAGGAAAAAAAAATCAAGTAATTCTTTGTTCTCTAAGACCCCTAACTCAGCATGACCAAAGTGTTCTATTATTGTATGAAACGTATTTGACAAGAGTCAATTTTGTGACATACTTGAAATAATTTTAGTTATTTAAATTTTGTCATCCTGAAGATGCTCGCCGAAACGCGGTATCGGTAAATGAGAGTCGCGTTTGAGATATTACCATACCATACCATCACGCCCTTTCCATATTTGGGATAGGCAGATATTGAGATATTAAAAAGTAATTAAACCAGATGTTGGGATAATTAAACCAGATATTGAGATTATTATCTAATTAAACCAATCTTAAGTACATATGTATGTATATTTATGTTAATATTTATTTATTTTATGTTATTTTATTCATTTTACATATAATATCCTTCTTTAACTTGCATTATCTCCTTATGTCTTCATTTTTTTTAAATGCTTTGAGGTGGTTTGGACATATAGAAAGAATGAACGATGAACGACTGACCAAAAAAATATACATGGGTGCAAGAGATGGAGTGAATAGCAGAGGTCGCCCCAGAAAGGGATGGCATGACCATGTGAATGATATTTTGAAAGAAGGAAACATAAAAAGTTTCAACAATCGACGAGCATGTATGAGACGATGCATGGATGTAAAGGAAGCCAGAAATGTATGCAAAGATAGAAAAGTATGGCGCTCGATTCTCTCTGCTTACCCCGTAAGGGACATGGCGTGATGGTATGTATGTATGTATGTATTTTATTCGGAAACATAATAGCTTTTTTACAAAATACATAATTAATAAAGAAGTAAGCCAATTATAATGCTTCACTAAATTATATAACCTTTTTTTCATGAAGAGATCATTGATCAGGTTTAAGATAAAGTAAGGAAGCTGGAAAATGAACTGGAAGGATGAAACAATGTATTCATAATTTCATAAATCATGGAGGTTTATGGAGTGACAGTTGCAAGCACTGTTAAAAATTATTTCGTTCACGAAAATACATACATACATACCATCACGCCGTATCCCTACTTGGGGTAGGCAGAGAGGACCGAACGCCAGACACCTAGACATACATGTTTTGCTTCATTTACATCCATGCATCGCGTCATACATGCAATCTTATTATTCTGACTTCGTACATTACCATCTTAATAATCACTAAAATGATATTTAATAAAGTTTCAAAGCCACAGTTTCTTTCTTAGTTGTCTTGAGAAAGTCTTGAGAAGCAAAAGGTCGCATCGACACCAATCAAATAAAATTAAATTGTCGGCATTCGTAGCTCAGTTGGTTAAGTATTTGACTGCTGATCCAAAGGTCCCGGGTTCGATTCCCGGTGGAGACACGGTGTATAATTGTGATTTCAGTCTGGATCTGTGAGACGATTAATATCGTAAGTCTCCAGAATGTGGCAACTTGTTATTTGGTGCATGTTAAATAAATATTTGATGTAGTACCTGTTTGTTGGCCGAGAAGCAATATTTAATAAATAAACGATTTCATAATAAAAATAAAATGTTTTAAAAATAAAAAAAACCTCGTGTATTGGAGATGTACACCATAAATACTTTCAACATTGACAATATCAAAACATTAAAAACAAACTTGTTCAGTGAGATACAAAATTTTTGTAAGTACCTACATACCTATATGTAGGCATATTGTTGACCTTAAATTTGTATAAACAAATTGTTGTTGGTCTTTTAATTTAATAAATATTTATTTGATGGACACGATAGCAAATATCAAACAGTGACATTAACAAGAAGGTAGGTTTCTACTTGGAAAATATAATTAATTTAGAGTTTCTAATAAAATTAGTGATTTAATACAAATTACATTAGTGATTCGGTTATAAATTTATTTAACGTACATTTTCTCATATACCTACATTTTTAAATTACACTTCCGTTTATATTACGTATTACAAACATGTTTGTTCACATAATTATCAAGGTTGATAACCATAACATAAAAATGATATACTTTGTATAAACTTTATGCGTGATATATTGATAAGTACGTATATATAAGCAATTTTTGTTATAAAAACGATTCCAACGCATATAAATTAATGTGAATGGAAGGTAAATAGAATTTAACTATATTTATTTATATTATATTGTGTAAATATATTCGTACCTACAAGTTTTTATTGTAGGACATCAAAATTGTTTACAGGGTGATAGTTTTAGCTTGTTTGAACCATAAACATACATGTTTTTTTATTATGGTAAGTGTAATGAGAATATAACGATATTTCGATACAAATTAAAATAATTAAAAAAATATATGTAATTTTACAGTTGTTTATAAAATTGGTTTTTTGCTTATTATCGTTTTAGTCTTACCCAACTCAATATATTTTTGATGAATTGATTTGACATTGAAACAGGTTTCATACATTATCTTGTATGGAAAAATGCTCGCGAAAGGTGAAAGAAATGGGTAGATAAAGTGTTGGAACCTAGGAGAACTGGATTGCTTGTCCAGCTCACTTCAACTGACCTGCATAAAAACATAATATGAAATATTCTTATTAAAATAATTCAAAGAAAAATATGTTTCGAAAAATGGTAAATCGATGAACTATGTAATTTTTTTTATCAAAATGGTTAATAATGCTTTTATTGAAACAACACATTTTAATGCATTCTGCAACTTGAATCAACATTTTTTTAATTCTAGATTTAATTAGATTGATCAGGATTGTCAGACAATGGTGCAATTATATCAGAATTGCGAAAAAAAAAATAGGCTGCGCTATATTACTCCCAAAGTGTCCGTCGATTGTACACCCCTGCAGTTGAGTGCATGATATCTGTTTTATGTGTGTCGGTATTTCACGCAGTGCGATTTTCATGACCGACCAGTGGTCTCAAACCATCGGCCCGTGACAGCTCCGAAGCGGTTGTGATTTCGCTAGCCGATGTGTTGAGTTCAATGTTTTAATTAAGAGAAAACGATATCGACATAAATTTATTTGGACTTTATTAGACACACTGTTATATTGTAATTAATACTTTTAAAAAATCGTTGTTAACACAACACTAGAGGCTAAACATTTTAAACTAAATGTGAACTATATGCTAAAAATGTGATTCGATCAAAGACCAATATATGGACATGACATAATCAAAATAATTTCTTGGTACTACTGTGCCGACTAATAAATATATTTAAATAAGACTAATAGGTATAACAAGTAGGTACAAAAGATTTAAATTTCGAAAATTAAATACTTTTACTGCTGTATAAATGTGTCATTTATTCGAATATTTTTATTATTGCATATGCGCAAACATTGGATTTTTTTCCTGTCGGGAGTCAAAGATATTTTTTAACAGATTTTTAATTATCTCAATAGAGACGTGAATTGATAGGGATCTCATTAAAAGGCATAATTGGTGAACGTTGCGCAAGCGCATAAAGTGATCACGTAAACCAGCCGATGACAGGTCGTAAGCCCTGTAGGTGCCTTGATTTCCCGGTTCTCCTACAATAAATATTCCAACTTCGTCTCTATTGAGATAATTAAAAATCTGTGTCATTTATATCCGATTTATATTTTAAAAATGGACATTTTTGTGGATCCTTCTTCCCTTTCACGTCACTTTGTGTACCAAACTCCTGGCCTTAAGTCGTTGCTTTTGTCATCTCTGTTTATTCCTCACTCTGTGGTTTCAATATAAAAAAAACACACCATGAATAAATAATACAATAATGACAATGTAATTTACTCGGTTACGTTTTTATGTATATTTTTACATTTTTTGTTTATGTATACAACAGAGAAATTTACCAGGGAAAACATGATAAACATTAACAGCTTTCCATTCATTCAAAACCAACCTATAAACGCTAAAAACTACACTATTTCGTTTGCGTATAAAAATTCTGAGTATATCCAAATACGATTTGATTAAGTAACCACGAATAAATGAAATAAACTTTTGAAATTTGTACATTGCACACAAAAACTATATGTGATAATTAGTATCCAACTGAAACTTCGGTTTCGGCCAAATATTCGGTTTCGGCCAAACATTCGGTTTCGGCCAAATATTCGGTTTCGGCCAAACATTCGACTCCATTTTCAGCTGTTAAAACAGTTACAACTGAACATTTTATGCCATCGCAAATTTGGCTAAAAGAGGGCATATATTGTATTTTGAAATCAAAATATTGTATTTTTAAATCAAAATATTCATTCATACCATCACGGCATATCCCACAATGTGGGGTAACCAGCGAAAGGTGTGCGGGTGTGCATTGCCTTATAAAAGGGATCACAACATATCTGTGTATACCCACACACCAGTCTCGTCTCACCTAAAAAGGCACTATATTCAGAATGGGTGGTGAACCTCATTGCTGAACTATTTGAGATGTTATTGTTGCCTGTTGTATTTTCGATTACCCGGCTCTTACTATTATTGTATAGTTAGTCATTATATAAATATATTGATTATTTGTCACTATCGAAATTGTAAGCTGCTAGTCCCTAAAACAGGGTTTCCTAGTTGGGCAGCAATAATCTGCTTCTTGTTATCACTGTAAAATGTAGTGTGATAAACAAATAAAATAAAAATTATAACTTGAGATTTATTTGAGATTTGTTGGTATAAATTCAGACCAACCGAGCATAAATTCAGAGCGCCACAAGGACCAAACTGAGAAATGTGTTGAAAAAATTGTCATTTGTTCAGGGAACAAATTCATTCATTTTTACCATCACAGCACATCCACGACAATCGGCAACAGGTGTGCGGGTATGCATTGTTTCATAAAAGAAAGTTTGTATTTTAAATCAAAACATTGTATTTTGAAATC
The DNA here is from genome assembly GCA_963576475.1 of Molanna angustata. Classification (NCBI taxonomy): domain Eukaryota; kingdom Metazoa; phylum Arthropoda; class Insecta; order Trichoptera; family Molannidae; genus Molanna; species Molanna angustata. The sequence goes on from OY754973.1 coordinate 16,129,014, forward strand.
AAATATGTCAATAGTGTGTTTCTAAAAAAGTGCCATAATTATTTTCAACATTGCTCTAGTGAATGTTCGTCACACAATTTAAAAATTCTGCATAAATTCCATTAAAAAGATTTTTTTTTAAATTACTCCATAACCATGTGTCACAGAGATTTTAATATTTAATCTATTTATCTTTAGATCGCATACAATCAATGTAAAGGAGCGATAATTTTTTTTCATTTACATAGGTCACGTTTGTTCGTAAAATGCAAAAAATCGTCAAATTTTGAGTTTCAAATAATTTTAAATTACGTATAAACCCCTTTTAACGCACGTGATATTTAACTCTTCTAACACGTAACTTCATAGTGCATTAGACGGTTTTGATATATCATGTTTTCAGTCACTAGATATATGCAATCTTAAACAGTAAAACCTGGTCGTTATTCGTTAAGTATAACGATAACTCCATAATTTGTATCGAAAGTAAGTATTATTTTAAAATTTCTATGTTTTCAAATCTTCGGGTTAGTTTGAAGGTTTTGGCCAAGGACGAACATTTGGCGTCGCCGTCGGCCCAAATATTTCATGATAAATATTATTTAATAATAAGTGAAAAACTCAAAAATATCAATAAACCTAAATAAAGAAAAAAAAAATAGTCATATCATCAACTTAGAGATATTCGTATTTTATTAGCAATCAAATAACAGTCCCAGAACAGGCTTTTGCCTAGTGGGGCGTTATTAGTCAGTTTATATATGTTGTATTTGTTTTGTGTGATAATAATAAAAAAAAAATCATTGATCTATAATAACAAGACATTGAACTATGGATAATGCATAGAAATTTGGTGATTAAAAAAATGCTAAATTAACCCTCGATTGATCCAAATTTTTTTCTTTATCGTAGTTTGATAGTATTTAATATTTCAACGACGCAGATTCAAACCTTTATAGGTAAGTTGAAAATATATCTATCATTGAATTCACGCAAAACGTATATTACCAGTTACCGGCAATGTCCCGTAACCTTGTGATCACTGCTAATGTTACAACTTCCATACATCACCGTTTTGGTTACTATATCCAAAACTTGGAACAGCAGCGTTGCGTGGATACGTTGGTCACATATCATCTATGTATAGGTACTAGACCAGGGCTATCTTAAAACGATGAATGAAGTTTGATACTTTTTAATCCACTTATTTTTGTCGATCTATTTTTACTCCTCACTACCCCAAGGGGATGTAGTAGGGGGCTATAAATTCGCAATTATTGTTATTTTTTCATTGCAGATTATCAACTAGTATCATGCTGAGATTGTATTCTGAAAGTTTCATTAAAATGTACTTGTGTATGTACTATGTACTTTATCAATATTATAGACTAAAGTACTCAATCGATTATTTACGAATTTTGCAAATTTGTATAAATGATCTAATGCTCGCATAGACCGCAATAGATTTTGATGCATGATGATCAGTACTTCTCAAGTGACCCCAAGCTCAGGAAACTCGAAATTTGTTATTTTTATTTTCAATTTGGTAAAAAGGCACATCACTTTCATAAAAATAATAAAGTCAAATAATTGAAAATGACCCTAAGCTCAAGAAATTTAATAGTTGATATTTATATATTCAAATTGCAAAATAGGTACATCAATTTCAAAAAAATGGGATTGATGAATTATCAAGTTTTCATAATAAAGTATTTAAATTAAAAATAAGTAAACAAACTCTTTTCATGAAAATGCTGAAAATATTGCATACAAAATTTGAATAATTTGCGTTTGCCACAACCCACTTGTTTTGTCTATCGTTTGATATCACCTGGAAACATTATTTTTTTGAAATAATTTTTATCATCATTATCATTCGTGACTCTACAACCAAGGTGGGGTTCGCCTCCATGACTCTGTTTTACGTAGCACCACGTCAATTCTGGACACCCTACGCAACTCTGCCCAACGACGCTACGAGCATCACGAGAGCTACGAGCATCCTACGATTAGACCTTAGAAAACGCACTATTCATTTTCGGAACCAATTTCGGAAGAGCTGTCAAAGTTGATATTAAACACAAATAATAATAAGAAGTATTAAAAATAGTAGGTATCATACAATTACTTAAATTATATGTTGAGAAAACTAATTTATTTGAAAAAATGTGATAAAATGCGAATACATAATAATCTTTTTCCTAACCTTAAATGGCAAAGATGATAAAATTATTCCTACAACCATATTCCAATCGATTTATAAAGTCACTATTTTCATCAAAGACCAACTAAACCTTATTTTGAATTGATGGTATATTGTATGGGACTCTCTTTTAACTTGTATGGGTACTCTTTTTCTATCTCTCTTGTAATCTATTTTTACGTTACTTTGTTGTTTACTGGTTATTTATATATCTTCTTTTTTTTATTGTTTATTTAATTTTTGTTTCTGCATATTTTGTGTATTGCATATTGTATGGATGTATATAATACATATTTTTAGGCATCTCTTTTTTATATTTAGTTTCATGGCTTATTTTTCAACTGTTTTTATGTTTCATTCTTTTTTAATGACACTTTTGAATTTACTTTATACCTAGGTATATAATTTATATATGCTATTTTTGTTTCTTTTTGTTTTTGATATTTGTTTCTTTAAAAAATGTTTATATATAATATGCAAAAAATGTTCTGGTAGATATTTCGTACATTTATACATCTCTTTTTGTTTTATTTTATAATATTATTGTATGTATTAAACGTGTTTATACTATTTTATTTTGTATGTACTTGTAAAAGGCTATTTAGCCGTTGATGAAAATAATAAATAAATAAATAAATAAATAAATAACCGAAAAAATAACGGGAATGGATATTTACGTATGTACACATCATACTATTATTTCGCTGTCGTATTTTATTACATCCCTTATAATATTCGGTTAGGTTAAGCGTTTAATGATAATGGCGACTCGCGTGAGAGAGTTGCTTTATTAATTGAATAAAAATTAAAAAAAAAAAACACCTTTGCCATTTGAGATTAGGAATAAGTTTATTATGTATTCGTACTTGTCAAGCCATTTGAACACATTTTTCAAATAAATTATATTTATTATTTTTTTATAGGTTATATCGCTACCGCGGTCTGTTCTCAATGTTTTGTGTTGTCCCTAGGCTTTGCTGAAAACCAGCAGCACTAAACATAATGGCAACAAATAAACGGTTTATTATTATTATTATTATATATGTCAACATATTTTTATCTACTTTTATGATTTGGAACACCATTTATTATTTTTAATGTTTAAATTATCGCGATTAATGTCAACTTTGACAGCTCATCCGACATTGGTAAAATGACAAGTGCATTTTCCAAGTTCTAGTTATCTTACGCAGCTCTGCCCAACCACTGAAACATTGACAAGCTTTCCTTCTTATTCCCTCTCGTGTACCATTCATAATTGTTTTTGCAATGCCTCCATCGCTCATTCGTTGTGTAATTCTGGCCCACTTAAGTCATCCAATCATTATCTATCTGGAGATGATTGGATCTTTGTTAAAATCAGAGCTCCTGGTTGAATCTTCAATGTCACAAATAACCTTAGCAGCATCTTTCTTTCGAAAGCTGTGAGAATTTTTTCGTCAAATTCACTGATTGGCAAGAAATTTCACGAAATGTAATTTATAAATCCTTCTCCCATCCTTTTTTCTTCCCTTTCTTTGCCATCACAGGCAACCATACAATAATTATTAGTGATATTTTTAATTTTTATTGTTGTAATGTAAGTACTTATTTGATTATTTAATCATCATCATCTGTGGACAAATGTAATGGTTCTGTTTTTTGTTTAGTTCATAATGTATTTTTAAAATATTTTAAAAGACTGTATTTGTCCCTTAAATAAATAAATTAATTTCCATGTCTGTCGATCTTATTCGCTCTCTCAACTTCGAGGATCGTGACCTATGGACTTTCCCGTGTAAATCGCCTACAGTCCTTTCTGCTGCTATCCACAGTTATTTTCATACAAGTGGATTTCAAATCAAAGTGATTGGAATTATCCTAATATTGGTACAGCCCTAATTAGAAGTGACAGGTCCTTTGCTTAGTAGCGGAGTTGAATATTGTGTATATATATATTATATTCATCTCACCCACACAATTATACTAGTGCAAATGGGACGAGGAGAGGGGAGGCTGTATGGTGGCTTGAAGTAAGAGAGAGATATATACTCATATGGTGAGGGGAGGGAATGTGAGGGAAGGAGAAGGTAGATCAGTTTGTTCCATAACCGGATTCATCAACTGTGGACATTATTGTAGCAGCTACTATAATCAATACCACATATAAACAAACAAATTTTAGTCAATTTCTTGTACCTTTACTGATTTCGATGCACTTTTTCAGTGAAATTATTATGTCTTTCTATATACTTTCTATGTATTATTTCTATAAAATTTCTGTTACAGAACCATCATATAATATTATTATATATTTTTCATATTGCAACCGATGGATGTATGGCCTTTCAGCGGAGATCTATAATTAGCTGATAAATTATTACATAAATATTTTGTTAAATTATTAGGCATGTTAAATTATTATTTCAAATCATTTTGTTAAATTATTATGTTAAATTATGATGTTAAATTATTACTTAAAATAATTGGTATACCTGTTAGTCTTCAAAAAAATATAAAGAAATACTAATAACATTATTTATCAACCTGATGTAAGATACTTTTTTTGTTATACTACAATTCACTTTACAATAAATTCACCACGAATATGTATTCCGATACAACCGATTCCGAAGCAATCAGCAGAAATTTATTGTAATTCATTTCTGACGTTGGGTTTCTCTGGGCTGGAAACACTAGTTTATTGGAAGAAATGGAAATACGGCAGTAGGTATACTCGCCACTTAGGACATCTGTTGTTTTCACGAGTATTTTTAGTTTAAAATCCTAAGGATTTTTTGTAAAATTTTGTCTTCAAATGATTTTTTCTTGATAAATAAACTCAATAGAAACGGAGCTGAAATACGTATTCTGAAGAATATTCATAACAGAACCATGAAAATAAGGCACCTACAGGGCTAACGACCTGCCATAGGCTGATTTACGCGATCACATGACATTGACTCCCGGCAGGTAATAAATACAATGTTTGCGTACCTATATAAAATATGCTATCATAAAATTTTCAAATGGTTATTTGTAATAATTCGTATTTTATAAATTGTTTTGTTAAGTATCATATAAATATATATCATACCTATCTCTTATTTTGTTTTCCTCTATTCTTTCGTTGATACTAGTTCTTCATTATATGTTTAGTATACACATTTTTCTTACCAGATCGTCGTGACAACAGGGTAATACTCATTATATCATAATATTTTACTATGTTACATTATTTCAATTGAATAAATCGATGCAATAAATAATTAAATAAACATTTATTGAGACGAAAAGAAGTTAACATACAAATACATAGATATATATCAACAAATGAAAAGAAAAACAACCTTTCAGACTCAAAAGGACCATGCTCAGTTATGTTGCAGGAAGACAAGTCCCCCAGCAGCTGAATTTCAGCATGATTCTTAAAATACAAATAAATAAATAAAATACGAGAATTATTTACGGTAGATGGTTCCTGCTTAGCTTTCCTTTACCATATATTCTTTGTCATTTTCCTTCTCCTTAATTTTGAGTAAGTATCTGTTATTATTTTTACACTGTGCAGTCAGTTACACATTATTTTTTAATATCCGCTAACTTGAAATGAAATGAAATCCAATTCGTTATAATATTTGTCTATATGACTGTAGTTTTGTTAGTTTATAGAAAAATAAAAATAAATATTTATCTTGATTTTATTTTATTTTATTTGGAAATTATACAGCATACATAATAATAATAATTAAAACAAAAATGATACATATAATTTCATGCCTAAGTAACATGTTTTCACTTATATAAAAATAGTAATACCTAAACATATTTTTTACTTATTTTATTTATTCATTATTTCTTTTTCTTTCATTATCATTGGGCGGGTACATTCGAAACACGATGAGAAAAGGAACATCAAATATCAATCCGGCTAAAATTTGTAATTATCACAGCAAAAATAAAAGGAACAAGCAAACAATAAAAAAACTTCTTTTTAAATTATTCTGGTAAAAATTAAAATGCACAAACTAGTGTAAAAATTAAAAATTTAAGAGATAAGTTCAACATCAAATTATTCTGGTTAGAGCTAAAGTTATGTAGGCAAAAAGTAGAAATAACAAAATAAATAAAAAAAATACTCAAGCTGGAAAAAAGAAGTAAGTATAAATATATAAACTAAAAATACGAGTAGGTACTATTGACAATATCCGTGAGCAATAAGTTTATTTTCCGGATGTGAATAGTTTTGTCGAGTGCAGGTACGGTGTTTTGAAATAACAGTCGTCAAATATGATAATTTTGTGAATGTGTGTATTATGTAAGCATTAACAGCTTGATTTATTCGTATCAATTCTAATATTGTATGGTTATGTACGAAAATGGCAAATTTATGTATTTCGACGAGTCGCCTAATGTACCAGTACCGCCTCAAAGTGGACGGGACCCCAAATTACTTTCATTTATTGATTTTATTTGTCCAAAAGATAATAACGTTTTCGATTAATCATTTTTTAAGTCCTGGTTTTTGATATTTTCTTTATTATTGAATATATGTATGAAAAAGATAACTCTGGCACCAGGGAGTGGTTGCGTTTACCAGTTTGCATCCTCTTTACATATATTATGTGAAATATTATTTCAATATAATTTTTACGTGTATGTTATTTGTACCTACAAAATCTCTCATTTTATGAAATATGTATTTACTGTTACTAAAATATGTAAAATAAAAGGAAAAAATAAAAGATACAAAAAATGTTACTAAAATCGGTAATTTTCACCTATAGAAACACTTACCTATAATCAATTAGGAAGGAATAGCACCACCACATATAAGAAGAGTTGTAGCCTCTGAAGAGGAAAAGATGAAACAGCAGAATGACTCTCGACATCCGCTATATGGTCACATCCTCCCGCCCTCAAGACTCAAATCTAGAAACAGCTTCCTCAGGAATACAATATCTTTAAACTCAACCAGCGAAAAGAGAAGAGTTGAGCTGTGGAAGGAACGGATAGAAGGTGAGAGCTTTCGTGAACCAGCAGAGGTACTCCCGGCGGGTCACCTACTGCCTTATACAGCCTGGAAATCCCTAAACAGGCTGAGGACGGGTGTAGGAAGGTGCAAGGTGAACCTGGATAGATGGGGAATGCTGGAGGCGGACCAGGACACGGCATGTGAGTGTGGAGAGACGCAGAGTATGTCGCACCTGCTGAGCTGCCCGCTTATGGAGGGAGGGTGCTCTGAAGAGGATTTGTGGCAGGCCAATGAAAATGGAATTATGGCTGCAAATTACTGGAGGGACACAGTGTAGGCGGATGACCTTGGACACGGAAATGAAATGAATGAGGAAGGAAATACCAAAAAAATCCAACCAATCAAAAATGATTTGTTTTTTTTGTCGTGGCATAGTAGCAAGCTCTTTGGTTTCTGTGTCGGCATCATGGGTTCAATTCAAATGGCATATTGTTAATTCTATTTATTATAATTAATAATATATCCGCATGTTAAAATTAACCGAACTATAGTGACTACAAAACATTTCGTTTTGTGCTACTAAATATTTTGTGTCCTCAGCCAAACAGTACAGTCATAAATATATACACTTTTATTACTGCATGATAACAAAGGTTTGGCTAAAAATACAGGTAGCCAGTTCGATTGTCATATTTTTTTTCAGTGATAAATAAAAAATGATATTTATCAGCGAACCTTGCTAAAAATGTATAAATTGTCTATGAAAAACTAATTAGCTTGAATATTTAAATACAGCGTGATGACACTCAAATAACGCGTACAAATTCAATTTAATTCAATCGGCTGAGATTTAAGAGTACCTACCTATGTAAATTATAAGGTTCTAAAATTTTGAAATCCAAACACTTCCTAAAATTTAGAGTGTTCTCAGAAAATTGACAATAGGCATGATGACTAATTTTGAAAAACTATCTCACGATGTTTTTACACATTCACTGTTTCCAAATATACATAAAATAAAGGTTTTGTACAAAAAATCGCCATTTCAAAATCAAATTTGACATTTACTTAAAAAACATCATGTAACCGAACACCAGCAGTTTTCATATCGTTCCATTATAGGTACCCGTCACACATACCCACAAACCAATTTTATTTTTAAAATCATAATTTCATTTCTCTCTCTTACTGTCATCACGCCTATTATTTTATTCCTCACGCAAGGCAGTCGCATGATCTGTAGTGAAATTGTTGCGGCCCAGTGTCGGTAGACTGTATATTATGGAGTCGGTTATTGGTAAGTACTGGCGATATGGACAAGGTTGTATGAGTGTATGTGAATCGATTCAGAGTGATTCCTGGTGTTTGTTTTAGTGTTCAGTGTCAAATCACATTTAGCCAAGTTGGCCGTCATTGGTAGATACCACCTATCGTCATTCAGTCCACAACTTCCTGGACCGGTTAGACAGAAGAAGGATTTGATAATTTTAAAACAAAATAATTGTTTGATCTCATCTCTCTGATGGGGTTATTGGTTTTGGTTATGTCAAAACATTTATATGTAACTTAATAACAATAAACGCATTTTCTATCTTATTATTTTTTACTACAACATATCAACGAAATACATGGTCTCCATTTAATTTTAGGACGAAATTTCGTCTGCGGTCTTCAATTCCTTTTTTATACCCTTTTCTTTTTCTCTCACTTGTCTGTACTGGAATATTGCAATAAATATTTTTAACTAACTTCCCGAGAATTTCAGTCAAAACTATGAAACTTTCAGAATTATTGTATACCCGATGACATTTGAACTATTTCCAGCTTGATTAAATTGATAAAATTGATCAAATTTGTATTTCTGTACTTGAATGCTACTGCTATACATATTGCATAACATTCAGGCGTTATTTATATCATTATAAGATCGATTTCAGTTTTCTTTAACTTCACTTGTTCTACATATCAACTTGAAGAAAACTTTGTGAAGAGTGTCCTCGATTTACCTATTCTTTATTTTAGTGTATTCTTATACATTACAGTAACTTAATTCTAAAATGCTATCGTACTGATTTCATGTTGCATGGGTTTTTTGAAAGAACTCGCTTTATGACAATAAAACCTTCTGCACAAAAATCGAATTTATCAATAACATAGTTGCATATAACACATGAGATCCAACTGTTGATAGCGACAGTATGTATAGTTGAAGAATAAGAATCAAACTATAAACCCATAAACCCAAATTATTGAAAATTTTAACACATGTTGGTATGTATGTCAAGATAGAACAGTATGGAGGTCAGTCCTCTTTTCCTACCCTGAATATGAAAACAGCATGATGGTTCTGTATGTATGTTTTGAGATTAAGTATCAAACTATTAAGTCTTCTTACATATTGTGTTTAGGCGACTGCCATACAAATTGTATGAAGCGATGTCGTCACTAAATTTAATTTTTATAAAATTGTTAAAAAAAAATTGAGATGCACTTCTACAATATTAATATTTTTATTAAAAAATTAAATTATGTAGTTGGGGTGTTTCGGCTTTTTCGATATTTTTAAAAAAAGTTTGGAAATATAGGCAGTTTAACTCATAAATTTTTCACAAAATAAATATTTTTCTTAATAAAAAATGTTTGAGAAACACTGGAATTTTTTTTTTAAAATTAATTTGAGATTTTGTATTTGTTTATGTTTATACCGATTTTCAGCGTTGTAGCTTTTATGGTTTCTGAGATATATGGAAAAATAAACCAAAAATTCAAAAATTGATAACCCCTGACTGAAACAAAAATTCACAATTCTGAGTATAAAAGTTTTGTAGACCTTAAAAGTCCACTACGCCATACAAAATGTTCATTCATACACGCGTCTTGGATTTTAACTGCCTCGTCCTTCAATAGAATTTCATTCAGTTGGATAAATATACTTGGTAAAAAAAATATTTGAATATTCCCCTTACATAATACGTAGTACCTACCTACACAGCACACAACACACAGTGGTATATTGTGATGAAACTTTAGAATACAATCTCAACATGATAGTTGATAATCAATCTGCAATGAAAAAAATAACCATAAAAAATTGAGAATTCATAACTCCCCACTATATTCCCTTGGGGTAGTGAGGAGTAAAAATATATATGATATTCAATTTCAATGAGAGAGCATCATATTTATATTTGAAGCAAGAATGATGTAGAAGGAACTCTATATAATGAATAATTGATGCTATGAATAGAAATCCGATACCTACATAATATGTATATGTACTACAATATTATGAGAATGAATTGTATTTTCCACGAACTTGTTATTTTTCCTATTTTCAGAATGGTGTCATTAAACTTTACCAGGAAAATATAACAGCGTGCCTGAAGTTTACTTAAAAAAAATATTAATATTAAATCATCTCATTAGATGTCTTATCTTTATAATATCAAAACTAAAACAGAGGTTAGAAATAAAATCCAAAGATGTTCTGAATGAGGTAGGACATTAATTGGTATACACAAAATAAAATAAAAAAAACTACCAATTCGTTTCAAAATAAGGTACAACATGTAATTTTGTTCCCTGGGGTTACCCGGGGGGGTCAGTAACATTGATTCACCAATGTCAAATTCCGTAAAGTGTCGTACTTCGGCCATATTCTGAGAGGTGAAAAATATGCCATCCTTCAGCTAGATTGTGGGTCGTATAGGGGTCGGAAGAAGGCAGCTTTCCTGGCTGCGAAACATCTGGGAATGGAACGGTATGAAAACTGTGGAGAAGCTGTTTCGCACTGCACAGAACGGGGAGGATTTCTCTGTGGTGGTCGTCAACGTCGGGAAGACCTCACATGACACAAGAAGAACGAGATACAAATTTAACATTTTTATAAGCAGTCTCGCTAATAAGATTATGTAGATGCTGGTCACTGTCAAGAGATACTAAGCCGCATATTTTGGCCCCATATACCGTGGTGATAGATATGCCCTTCTACAGCTTATAGTATAGGGAAAGGTTGAGGGAAGACGGAGTATGAGTTGTAAAAGAATATAAGGAGTATGAGTTGTAAATGCTTAAAAATCTCTGGCAGTGGTTAGGGATTCCGGATGCGGGGTCACTGATTAGGTTGGCGCTGTATGAGTTTGCTGTGATGGTTGCCAACATCCGCTAGGAGCGGCACAAGAAGAAGGCGTTTAACAAAATTGAATAATTCAAACTGAAAATATTTTACTAAAGACTATTTGATAATGTTATAAAAAAATTGAAACCGCCTCTGTAACAGCTCCTACGTTCTTTCTCCCTCCTGTGCGTTTCGCAGTACATATCTATAGAGTTAGTTGTCATTCGTCCTGACGAAGAAGTGATCGCATCGAAGCATGTTGTTTGAAATTTGTTTACTGTTGGGCTTCATAGTTTTTTGGTGAATCTAAAATATTGTACCTATGTAAATTATTTGCCTTCATTTCTCTAGGTTTAGGACCATGTTAAATACGAGGTTCAAAGACGAGTACGTTAGATCCATAACATGATCGGTTCATCTTCTATTCGACATTTATCATTGTCGTCCACTCTTAACTGTCCATTGAACCTCTTTTTCAGACTCACTCTACAACGTACACAAAAATTCGAGAAAGCGTTAGAAACAATCGTTAGTTCTTAGAGGATGTATAAATTTTAAGTCTAGACGTTTGTGGGATTCTAAATACCTACCCGATCACATCTCAAACAGATACCCCGGAGATATGTAGTTAGGAGTTATGAATTCCAAATTCTCATATTTTTCTCAATTTCTAAAATAAGTTATATTAAAAATAAAACAATTTGTTTTAAATTCTACGTATATTGGTTAGTTCATCGATAGCTATTTCGCCTTGCTAGGGCATCTTCAAGACTATTTATAACATTATCAAATAGTCTTGAAGATGCCCTAGCATGACGAAATAGCTATCGACGAACTAACCAATATACGTAGAATTTAATACAAATTGTTTTATTTTTAGTATAATTTCAAATGGAATTCTACTACGTAAAATATCCACAAGTATCTAAAATAAGTCTTCCTCATTGCAAATGGGTTGTGATCAGCCTCTCTTCTCGTCACCACGATGTTGTGTATTGAAGTCCTTTATTTCTCCCGACACACCGCCATCCTTATTGATCCAACCACCGATGCACTATTGGCAGCCTGAACCTCCTTCTACAGAGTACTTCTACCTTCAACCCCACTGACGACAACCAGCTTTTCAAGGCGATTCTCATCGCGTCCGTCGATGTATCCAAAAAAATTGAAGAACGCGCTTGAGACATATGGCGGACAATCGGTCCTCTATCTTCAGCTCCATTATAGATGGATATATTTTTCTTTTTTCTCCGTCCAGGTAATTTGAAGCATACGTCTCCAGCACCACATTTCAAAGGCATGGATTCTTTGCCTTTCGCGGGCTTTGATTGCTATTGATTCAAAAATAACTTTGGAATACTAAAAATAAACTACGAAACAAAAAACATTTTTGAATGAATGTATTTTCTGTTTGGAAATATTTGTCAATGAAACTAATTAGTTTTTAAGGAAATAACGTAATTGTTGACAAACTCATAACAACAATAAAATGTCGTGTTACAGTAACAAAACAGGTATAGATGTTTTAATTTAACAGAATGTATTGTTAGAGAGTCATTCATTACTCAACCGATTATCTAAAACTACCTACTTATTTAGTTCCATTGAAAATGTTCATAATGCGAGACTGGTCTAGAAACGTAACCGTTGCTATGTTTTACAATTTTATTCTAGATATTATTAAATTTACGTGTCTTGTTGATAATAGGAAACTCATGTCGGATGTATATTAATTTGGTTTTTGTCCAGATTTTTGATAAACTGTCATGAACTTACTCCTACTGATAATTGTTTTCAGTTAACAAATTGTACTACTACATACTATTCTGTCTGTGGCACACAAGCCATTATGAGTCTTGTGGTGTCTTTCATCAAAGCTATCTAATCCTTAAGGGCCCCATACACTGTACGATTCGTCGTTTCGATCGATCTGAAGGAAATCGTGATGATCGATCGCATCAAAAATGCTGCCCATATACGAAGCGATTGGTCGTTACGATCGATCATTTACTTATTTGAAACGTAACGATGCATACGTGTCATTACGGATCGAAACCCAATTAATTTTGTAGGTATGTGCCTTATTTTAAAAATATTAAACTTATTTTCATTACCTTTGTGACGGTAAATTTAATTCGGCTACAGAAAAAAAACAGAAAAGAATATAATTAAGCGTATAATTTAATAATTGTTTAACTAGATTTATAAATATTTAATTTAATAAATTTAAGCGCGCATAATTTAAATAGTCAGACTGAGACAAACATCGTGACGATCGATCGCAAAGAGCCATACACTGTCGATTTATCGTTACGATTTGCATGATTGCATGGGTTTTTGTTGCGATCTCCGATATCGTCTTCGACCAAGTAAATCGTTAACGATATTGGCATACCTACTGTCGATTTGTCTTTTTGATCGGTGTGAAACAACGAATCGTATCGTGTATGGGGCCCTTTAGGTACATTCTAGCGTGAATTTTGGAAATAATTATTTTGTAGGAATTGAAAATTTCTAAATTAAAAGATTGATTACAACGAATGTTAAACGCTAACTAGTATGTATCAGATGTACCTACCTATTTACATAGTTACAAAGTAATAATATGTCGCCATCTATTGTTGCATTGTTACATTGACGAGTGTAAACACTTCTGCCAAACAAGCCTAACCTTAAAGACTTCATAGATTACAATGGAGATCATCGCGACTTGCGAAACTAATATGCATATTGATATTGTTATATTGATATTCCTAAACAAAAACAAAATTTCATGGACGAGGCCATGAGCATGCATAGACATGAACGGAATTTTTTAGTTTTATTCTGAGTCCTTCAAATCCTCCATTGCTTTCATCATCCGATTGATCGGTCGTGTTTTAATTGTACATTATTAGGTAGGTAATTGATGTTATGGTAAAACTCACCTTTCTTAACTTTAATGTACGTGATCTATATCTCCCAGGAAATCGATCCTCGAGGAGTTCCTCCCAAGAGATGGAAGGACAGCTGGCAATCCACGTCTCAAGGGAAAAAAATGATGCAGGATCACAACAGGGCAAAAGTCTTAGAAATAGAGAACGAAGAAGAAGACGTTCCAAAAAATAACAAAATATTATCAGTAGATATCGTTTATTGTAAGTCAACGCGTAATAACAATAATAATATGGATCATCTCAAGTCCTGAATTTAAAGATCATTAAATTCAAGATAAATAGTCTTTAAATTCAGTATTTCAGATTTATTTTGCTCTACTTTGTTTATTTCTTTGAGAAATTTCTCGTACTTACTGAGCACTGCAGACATCAGGGGGGGCGAGTCTGGTCAAACGTTGGGATCAAAACCCTCACGAAAACCCATATCGTGGACATAATTATCTTATGGAGCTCTGTAATATTATAAGACACATCATAAAACTCCATCCATAAGATATTTATATCCATGATATAGGTTAATATGATTAATATGGGTGACAATAACATCTGTCAAAGTGCGCGCTGTTAATCTTTTCACGCATTATTTTTATTACAATTACCATCATTATTATATCTAAACAAGCTAAATATGAATGTTAATCTATTGTAATAATTAAATAGTTGTATATTTTGATTTTCTTTTTGTGATGAGAGACATTCCAATCTGGATATAACGAAAACAAAATACAAGAGTTATAGTTCATTTATATAAACGAAAACTTAAAAGTTATATATCGTTTGATGTGCAATTGAAGTGAGAAAATTCTTATTGTCCAATATCTGTACGATTGTTCTTCAAAATGAGCGATGATAAGGTGAGAAAGAATTGCCCGTGTGGGTCTTGTGGAAACGTTGTTAGTCCTACCAAGAAGCTTAAATGTGGTAGGTGCTATAACAGTTATCACTTCCGCTGTGTCAAGATGACCAAGACTAACTATAATAAGATGTCATGCTTAACACGCTCTACATGGAGATGTGACCAGTGCGCATTGCATGACCCGCGCGGCAGCCCGTTGCAATCCGTGATGGGTCCCCTGGACGTTCCTGTAACCCCGCCAGCTAGGTCGGACTCAGAGGGCGCTCCCCTTCAGGATTGGGTGGTGGAGATGGAGGCTAGGATCATGGCTCGGGTGGAATCTGAAATGGGCGAATTGAGGAAAACTATAGAGACTCTTGTTAGGTCTAACGAGGAGAAGGACGAGATCATCAAGGGGCTAAGGTCTGGTGTAGACATGGCTGCCAATTTGGAGAAAATGGAGAAACAACTGGTGACCTTGGAGAACAAGTGCGAAAGACAGGAAAAAGCGGCACTAGGGTCATCCCTAGTTTTAAGAGGTGTTCCTGTGGTGCCAGGTGAAGGCATCACGGAACTGAAGGGACTGGTGCACAACCTATGCACCGTCATAGGTTCGGATACAGGACTGAAAGATGTCAAAGATATCAAGAGACACACTAGTAAAGGAGAATCACCGGGTGTGGTGCAAGTCACTTTCTTTGGTGGAATGGCCAGGGAGGAGTTATTAACAAGTATTAAAAAATATAATCGTTCTCAGGCTCCTGAAAAGAAAATTAACTCATCATTACTGGGAATGTCTGGACCCGTCCGACCCATCTTTGTTTCGGAGTGCCTGACTCCTAAATCGAGATACCTCTTTAACCTCGCAAGAGCAAAGAAGAGAGAATTAAGCTACAAATATTTATGGACAAAAAATGGAACAATATTCATTAAGAAGACAGATGAAGATAAGCCTATATTGCTGAACAGTATTTCTGTGATAGAGGGGCTTAAGTGATTTATCTCAATGTGAATTTAGTGTGGGTGTTATAAGGAATATATTATATGAGATCACCCTATTAAGAAAATTAGAGGTAAATTATGTTTCATTTATACTTTTTTGTTTTTATTTGTAAGACTTTTCTTTCGCAAACTGTGTTTATTATTATAATTATTATTTATATATTATACACATGTATTTAACTTTCCTAATTTCATATTTTAAAGGTTTTTCATTGGTAATTTGTTTTAATAATATTTCATATATACCTACCATTCGTACATATATAAGACTCTTTTTCCACTTATACTTTTATCCCTAGGATTTTTCTCTCACAAACTAGTGATTAATTATGGATAAATGTTTTTTGTTTAATTTGCCTTATCTCATTTTATAAGAGTTTTAATTGTATGTATTATATGCTTTAATAACTATTATTATTGGAAAGTTTTCATTAATAATTTATCTTTTATTAATACGTGTACCATTCAACATGTAATTTACTCTTATTTCACTTATATTTTTTATCTTTAAGAATTTTCTTTCACACACTCATGATTGTAGTAAATCTATTTTTTTTTTTTTTTTTATTATCATTGTCACATCTTGTAAAAGTTTTCATTAATGCCTCATATGTCGCTCGATTGGGGGAACAATGACATATTTCAGAAAAAGTGATTTTGAGATAAACGCGTTTGAAAATTTAAAATATGATTAATACAAACTTAGTGAATTTGTCGGTGTTGACTTATAAATCTTGTGTTGATATTATGTTCTTTTATTGAGCGTGTATTCATTTTATTTGAAATGGTATTAGTTAAAATGCCGGCGGAAACAACCAAAGTACCTAGTACATGTGATGTTTTTGTTGAGGAATAAGACTTCTAGTGACTGTTTTGAGATGTGTCATTGTTTATGAATCTGGTTTTGGATTATGTTGAAAGTGATATGAATCATTTGTTGATGTGTTAATGTTCAATCAAGAACTATTGTAACCATGGGTTTGCGTATGTGGAGATTATGTAATGAAATATATTAATTTCTATATTACAAAAATATAATAAAGAAAACTAATTAGTCAAATTACAAAAGTAAAATAAAATAACATTCAATGAAAGAAAGGGGAGTAATATCGAGGAATTATTATTATTATTATTATTCTCGAGTCCCTTTTGCTCCAAATCTTTTATTTGGGCATATATATAATTATTATTTTATTTTTTTAAATAATATTTTTTATTGTATATGTAACATTCAATGTGTAATTTGCTGTTATTTCACTTATATAGTTTTTTTTTTCAATTATTTATTTTATTTATACATCTTCTTGTACATGGTATAAACAAGTGTAGCTGTGCACTGGCGGGCTATTGCCATTAGGCAATAAGCCCGCAATTATCCACATCTCATCTAAAAGTTTTCATTGATATCCCATATAATGTAACATTTAATTTAGTAATTGATATTTTTTTTATATTTTACTCATACTCTTTTTTTCTCTCTTTGGTTATAAATAATTATTTTTGATTTTTTTTTTTTTTTTTTAAATGTTTTTAAGACTTCTCTCTCACAAACTGAAAATCATGTTCAATTAAAAAAATTTTTTTTTTTTTTTTTATTTACTCAACTTCTTCTTTTTCTATTTTTTTACTATTTTCTGTTTTTTTTTATGGATATCTGGTGCTGTACTTGCTTTTCTTATTTATATTGTTTTCGTGTACCTTCGGCATTATTTATTATTTGGTTGCTGTATATTTTTGTTGTTGGTTGCGTTGCGGTGCTTCACTCCATTGACTTTGTGCGTATTGTGGTGTTTATGTGTATGTATTTGAACGTAATTCTCGTGTTGAGCGATTTTAGTAGTGAAATATTTTCATTGATAATAATTATTCAGAATGAGTCTATTCAGGAATAAAAAAAGGAGCTTTACCATAGGCTTACTAAATGCTCAATCTCTATGCACAGGGTTCGATGATCTGTGTGTCTATATAGATGAACACGAAATTGATGTGCTTGCCCTGAACGAGACGTGGATTGATGAGGTCAGAGGTGCAACGGATAGGGCTATACCAGGTTACACTTTACATTTGGCACCACGACCAAGTCGAGGTGGAGGTGTAGGTTTTTATGTTCGTCGCGGACTTTCTTGTACGATTCTATCATATGAAAACAAATATTTAGAACAGATGTGGATAAAAATCAAGGCTCCAAACATCAGTATGATATTGGGTACATTATATAGACCGCATAGTAAGGGCGTAGGTGAATCAATTGAATGTATTAGTGATAATATATCTAACTTCATTTTTCATTGTGATAATATTTTTGTGCTAGGTGATCTTAATATTGATATTACAGATACCGAAGAAACTAATGCAAGAAAACTTTTGGAATCATTTAATATTTTTAATATGACTTCAGTTATTCATGAATCCACGAGAGTAACAAATACTTCATCAAAGATCATAGATTTGGTATTCACTAATGCACCTGAGAGAGTTACAAATCTCAGCGTGCATCATTGCAAGGATATGAGTGATCATGGTTTAATTGTTTGCGACTTAAAATTTCCTAAACCCAGAAAAGTAACAAAAACAATAACATTTAGAAATATCAAAGATGTTGATGTAAATAATCTCAGTGCCGAAATAAATAATGGTCTGTTAGAATACATAAGATCAATAAACAATGTAGATGACATGGTTAAAATTTTCAATTCATATGTTATAGATTTATTTGACACCTTTGCACCAATTCAGACGAAAATAATAAGGGACAGACATAAGCCCTGGATAACCGATACGATAAAATATATGATGCGGATTAGAGACCGTGCCTATAGCCGATATCTAAAAACCAAAGCAGAAATGCATTACACGTATTATAAACAATTACGAAATTTGGTAACCTCCTCTATAAAAAGAGAAAAATCGGCTTTTTTTGCATATAATGTCAATTGCAATATTCACGATTCAAAAAAACTTTGGAAATCTCTGTCAAACAGCCTTGAATTAAAGGAAAAACAACCTAGTATACCAACTGAATTAAATGATCCAGACAAAATTAATAACCATTTTATAAACCTAAATCAAAATATATTACATAACGTAGACTTACTTAATTATTATAATATGAACAAGTATATAACTTCACAGTCTTTTAAGCTCCAAACTGTAGACGAAGCTGCAATTAGTAAACACATACAAACCATTAAATCTAATGCTATCGGGTGTGATGGAATTAGTATAAATATGATAAATCTCATTCTACCTTATACGCTTAGTACTATTACAACTATAATTAATAAATCATTGACATCTAGTACGGTACCAGAGATCTGGAAAAATGCACTTGTAAAGCCACTGCCCAAAAAGACACCGATTTCAAGCTTAAATGATCTTAGACCAATTAGTATATTGCCCACTCTATCTAAATTACTTGAGAAAATCGTGTTTGATCAAACAGTAAAATATGCGGAAAAATGTAAAATTATACCCCCTCATCAGTCCGGCTTTCGTAAGGGTTATAGCACCACTTCAGCGTTACAATGCATTACCGATGACTTACACACTTCATGTGACAAGGGAAAAGTATCAATATTGGTTCTTCTTGATTTCTCCAAAGCTTTTGACATGATAAGTATTCCACTGCTCATATCGAAATTGCAGTTCTATGGATTTGACGATGGAACTATCAGATGGTTCCAAAGTTATTTCAGAGGCAGAACTCAGCGTCTGGTCTGCAGTGAAGTCGGTGGGTCTTTGAAATACTCTACTGCTGTTAAGCTGACTCGTGGCGTTCCACAGGGGTCCATACTTGGACCATTGTTATTTGCTATATACACAGCTGATATGATGAATGTTCTTAATTACTGCAAATCACATATGTACGCAGATGACTCACAAGTTTATTTGTCTTTTGAGCAACATAGCGTGCAATCGGCCGTGGGCATGATAAATAGTGATTTGAATAAAATTCATGCATGGGCACAAGCCCATGCACTACTTCTCAACCCCCAAAAGACTGTAGCACTGGTTGTGGGCCCAAAACAAAAAATTACTGCTGTGGAAAGCAGCGGCTTTAGGGTTGTCATTGATTCCACTGACATTCCATTCGTAAGCGTTGCACGTAATCTCGGTATAGTAATGGACCAACGGTTGAAATATGAAGAACATGTAAAAAAAAAGGTGCAATGGGGCTATTCAAGGTTACGCCTTTTATATAAAATTCGAGAATATATTTCGGTCAATGTTCGCAAACTGCTGACAGATAGTCTTGTTTTATCCATATTAGACTATGGGGATGCGGTGTATGGTCCTTCTTTGATAAAGAATACACAAAAGCAAGTGCAACGTATCCAAAATGCGTGTGCACGTTTTTGTAACAAAATACCTAGGCGAGCACATGTTTCTCCATACCTTAAGCAGCACGGGATACTGAATATGTTTAACAGAAGGAAGTTTCATCATCTGTGTCAAATATTCAGAATCATTAAAAGTAAGACACCTTCCTATCTGTATGACAGATTACAGTGGTCCCGTGATATTCATATGCATGCTACGCGACAAAGAGACCATCTACTTATTCTCCCCAGACATCGAACCACTACCTTTGAAGGGAGTTATACATACACATCAACCAAATACTGGAATGAATTGCCGCAACATATTCGTACAGCAACGTCACTGCAGAGCTTTAAAAAGCATTGCAGTGAATGGCTATTGAGTACACAAAATTAACTTATAATGCAAGTAATATATAGTTCGTTTTTTGTTAATTAATTTATTTATTTTATTTATTTATTTATTTTTTCTCATGTTTTTTTTTTTTTTTTTACTATTCAATTCTTTTCTTTTTTCCTGTTAAGTTGTTTTCGTATATAATTTTATTTTATTTTCTTTTTGTATCATTATCTATATATTTTGTGATCGTCCAAGGCCTTGCTGAAAACCAGCTGCACTGTGGGACTCCACGGGTGTACAGCTGAGCAACAGCCTATTTGTTGTAAAATAATCCAAAACATGTATATTTTTTTTTCTCATTTAAATGCAACAAATAAATTATTATTTATTTATTTATTTATATGAGGGTTTTGATTCCACCGTTCGATCAGACTTGTCCCCCTGGAAGCTTCCACTTTATAGACCACTCACACCAAAGCATCGATCGTAGTAAGCCGCCTTGTTAGCTTTGTCCAACTCCTTTAGGGAGTTGTTACTCTGCGATAAGACGATGACTTTCATAGAGTTCTCTGACAGTCTAGTTTGTTCGATACATTAGTAAATGTTGTTGAATATAATACAAACATATGTATTACAAACATGTGTACCTATATTGAATATAATACAACCAAATGTATTACAATAGGTGATCTATGTTCGTCATTTTAATACACGAATTATTTACGTACGATCTACTCCTCTGAATATTCATCATTAGCGATCAGTCAGTCATATAACATTAAGATACATATTTCATTAAGATAATACCAACTAGTAAGTATGTAAGTGAGCAGATACCGACATAAGTGCGTTATTTATCGTGCCTGTAACAAATAGAAAGTATTACTTTATACCGAAATGTCTGATGTTGCGAAACTTTACGATTTTGAAATAATAATTTGGCACAACTTGGACGAAGTTTATCTATCGGACATGAGTATCTATTGACTGTTATTTGATTGTGTGAAATTCTTAATTTCTTGCAAAATATTATTGTGAAGGTAATTAGTATCGTTAAAGGTCTATCGTGGAATGTCTGACTAACGGATGGATGTTAACATGAAATGATTGGTGATTGATGTTATTTTTTCACTGTTAGTGGTAGTTGAAAGATAGTTATGAATAATTAATTTATGTTATGAGCACCGAAGAACTTGAGAGGCAGTATTTCGATATGACTTTTGAATTTCCTGTTGGTGGAAAAAACTATATTCATTCATTCATTCATTCGTTCATTCATACCATCACGGCATATCCCACAATGTGGGGTAACCAGCGAAAGGTGTGCGGGTGTGCATTGCCTTAAAAACTATATAACAGCAAAATTTGTGGAAACAATAGCAAGAATATATTATATAGGTAAAAAATTAAAAAAAGATAAAAGATATTTTAATGTATTATTATTATTAGGACGAACGTTTCGTCTTCTAAAGGCCTTATCAACTAATCTAAATTTAAATACACATAATATAAAAATACAGATTACGCAAAAATTAAAACAAGTATTGTAAATTATAGACGAAACAGTCGTGATAATAATAAAAATTATTTAATAGAATTATAAATCCTGTTTGATTTTTAGCCAATATAGAGCTCTACAGTATTAATGTTGTTTCCATTTTAAATTAGTAATTACACCATGTTTTAATACTAATCTGTATTAACTTTGTCCATACCTATTTTGCTTAACTAGGACTTAGTGATACTTACTTACTCAGCCTCTTCTTGAGTCCAGTATTGGACAAAGGCATCCCGCTTGGACTTCCACTGGTATCTATCCTGTGTCATTCTTCGCCATTCTGGACCTGCCACTTTTTTAATGTCATCGGACCATCTGGTCTGGGGCCTTCCCACGCTTCTGCTTCCTGTTCTTGGCCTCCAGTCCATCAAAACTTTTGTCCATCGGTCGTCCTACATCCGAGATATATGACCCGCTCAACTCCACTTTAACTCCGCTATTCTTTTGTACTTAGTGATATTGTATTGATAATATCTTAGAAAGAGTAAATATCTATTGAAGATGTTAATCGAAATGTTATTGCAACATAGGGTTTTAATTTCATCAATTACCTAATAACATAATCTATAATACAAAAATAAACTATAAAATAATATTAGGTCAAGGTTGGTATTAAAAAAATAACAATCAAAATAATGAAAACAAATATCCATAATTCAATAATTCATGAAAATTTTTAATCGCATTAGATATTCGGTTATTAGTTGTTGTATGCAAAACTTTGTAATACAAATTAAAACAAGTATGGTTATTAAAAGAAGTAAGTTCACGAAAATGCTCAGGATCTAGTCAACGCGAATATGTGTACCTTGATTATAATTTTATAAAAATATTTTTGCAATACATGATACTTTAGAAAAAAATAATAAAAAAGCTGTGATTAATTGATAATACAAATCAACAACAAACAGTTCAATGATTGTTATGATTTTTATAAATATTTTATGAATAAGTTCTAAATAGCCCACTTTGCCAGTGTGGTGATGAGGATGAGACAATTGATCATGTATTTTTTAGCTGTAAAAATAATTCCGCCTTCAAAAATATATACAAACAATTAATTAAAATCACTCACCAATCTCCACTTAATATCCAACATCTTTCGTCTCTTAATAATTCACGTGTACTGTCCGTTATTTCAAAATTCCTTTCATTGAATGACATAAATTTATAATAAAATTGACTTTTCTCCTCTGACATGAAATAATTGGCACATGGCACTCTTTAAAGGGTGAATTGCCTTAAGCAAAAAAAAAAATATGAATTAGTAATGAACCTTAGTGTTAAAAGTAATTCTATGAATTACTATTAGACGTAATCAGTGATGAACAAACGTCAAACTTAAACCAGTCTTATCAATTATATTTATTGCGTAAAAAATATATTAATAGAAATATTATTTATTTATTATTTATTTATTTATTCATTAAAAAAACGGATACAAAATACACAATATTTACAGATTATACAATAATTACTTATTTATTAATGACTCAACTTCAAAAAGAGAATAATCTCGTGTTTTGAAGTGAGTCACATTTCACAAAAACATACAAACTAACTAAAACTACAAAAATATTAACCTAGGCATCATATAAAGGAACATTTACATTGATATAAACTAAAAAGTAAGCAAAAACTTGACAACCCAAGCAAAATACGTATAAAAAACATATAAAATAAACACAAATCCTAACGATAAAAATAAAACAAAACATAAATTTAAATGTTACTTTAGATATTCTTTTAATTTTACCTAGAATTTATTAAGATTGTATTCAGCTTATTTTTTAAACTGTATTGGTAAATCATTGTACCACTTAACCCCATAATATGAGTAATGATTTTGGCCGAAATATGTATTATTTTTTGTATATTTATTTATTTATTTAGAGGACAACATACAGCAAATAATAAATTATATAAAAAAAGATGATTTGATTAATAATAAAGCCAATTACAGGTTGTCGCTGAAGTTATTGTAGTATATTAAGATACATTAGGAATGGTTACATATTATGGTGAGGTATTGTGTGAATGATGTGTGAAATTGCATGTATAAATGTGTCAGTATATTAAGTGTTAAATTTGATTATGAGGATGAAATTTTAAGATTGATATATTTTTTAAATGAGATTTGCTGGCATTCTGTAGGCCTTATCTATAATACAGTCAATATGTGAGTTAAACCTAAGTTTGGTGTCCATAATAACACCAAGGTCTCTAACGTTATCACTAGAAGCAATAGGTTTACCATTGAGAGTATATTGAAAGGCTATGTGAGATAGTTTGCGAGAGAAACTAATTTTATGGTATTTTGTGACGTTAATTAAGAGTATCGTCAGAATGGTGAACAATAATGATGAAGACCATCCATATATAGATTCACAAAGAGGATAACAACAATAGATATGGAAGGGGGCAATTCTAAGAAAAATTAAATACATTACAGACATTAAGGTAAATCTGTATGCAGGTATAATAAAAATAAAATTGAAGTGAAGGAATGAATATACAAATATTGTATTTATCCATTCTGACGATGCTCATCATAGAGCGATACCGGTGAATGGGAGTCGCGTTTGCGAAAAAAAAAATTAAGTAGAACGTAAAATTAAATATAATTTTTTCATAATTTTAATTGATTATGGAGTTCTACCATGAAGTGACAGTGTCTAATATTGAAAAAATTAAAGTTAATTAAGATGTTGTTATTTTGGCAGTAATCAGATAGTTTGTCAAGATCCGATTGAAGTTTAAGGCATTCATTTAAATCAGAAATTTTTAAAAAGATTTTCATGTCGTCAGCGAAAAGTTCATAATCGGAGAATACGAAACAGTCGCCTATGTCAAATATGTAGACGTTGAATAAAAGTATAATTGAATAGAAAATGTTTATTTCAACAAAACTAAACTAATGGAATTTTGATAGATGGTAATAATAGGAGAGAAAATATGCTGTGAACGAACGAAAATAATACCAGCATGTATGCAAAGGCAGAATAGTGTGGTGTTAAGTTTCTCTTTCTACCCCTTTATGTCATCATCATCATCATTTCAGCTTTCCCTGATCTAGTATCTTATTAATATACGTCCCCTGAGACGTCCACAGCTCTCTAACTTGGGCAGATCGATCCAATCACTTCCTTTATAAGTTGTAAAATCAAATGTTGTATCCCATAGTACCTACACGCATTGTACTTGATTCTGACACTGGAAGAAGCTGCTAAGTGGTAGTAATCAAGCCAATTTACTTGTAAAGAAAAATGTCGATGGATAAAATATAATGACGTATCTAAGTGTGATATATGTAATCAAGTTTTGTTAGGAATTCATTCTTGTTGACTTAGTAATAATGTAATCAGTCTTAAATTAATTTCAATTGTAACACCAAGATTCAATTGAACCATCACTAGCCTTTATTTATTTATAGCCTTACATATGTATCTGCGATAACAATAAATTGTTGATTTAAAAACAAGAGTAAAAGAAATATAAAATATCTTATTTATATAATCTTTCTACTTATCTATTGATGATTACTATTTTGCAACGTGGTAATACATAGAATGATGTTTAGTTATTACTCCTCACTAACCCAAGGGGATATAGTGGGGAGTTATTATTTCGCAATTTTTAAGGGTATTTTTTTTATTGCAGATTATCAACTAGTATCATGCTGAGATTGTATTCTGAAAGTTTCATCACAATGTATCTGTGTGTGTGTGTGCTATGTGCTGTGTGCTATGTGCAGTGTGCTATGTGCAGTGTGCTATGTAAGGCGTGTTCATTTTTACTTTATCGATTATAGACTAAAGTACTCATTAGATTCTATTCAAATTTTGCAAATGTGTATATCTAATACTCACTTAGACCCCATTAGATTTTGAAGGATATCTGAATAGTGCTTCTCAATTTTTTTAACTGTCAAATATTTCAAAGTGACCCCAAGCTCAGGAAAATTAAAATTTGAAATTTTTATTTTCAAATTGGTAAAAAGGCACATCACTTTCATAAAATGGTATTGAAGAATCATCAAGTTTTCATAATAAAATATTTAAATAAAAAATAATTTAACAAACTCATTTCATGAAAATGCTGAAAATTTTCCATACAAATTTTGAATACTTTATAGAATGACTTGTTTGTGAGGAGTTTAGCGTTGGCCACAACCCACTCGGTTTTTTTATGCAAATGTTTTTTAACAATAATTATAATTGTTAGCAAATGACCATGAATTGTAGTAGTATTATTAAGATACCACAGGCAGAAGTAGTATTCAAATACGTTATACTGTTCAAATGTAACCTTTTACTATTGACTTAAAGTTGGTAATGTTGCTATTTTACCGAATTTTTTGGACAGTTCATTTAAAGAAATCTGCAATGAATGGATTCATAACTATTATTTTCATTTTATGTTTCTATTAAATTTATTATCACACTAGGAACATTTATGATTTCAAATCTCCTCTTCTATCAAATAGTGGAGAGCTATGATTTTTCTTAACAGGTATCATGTAGAGTTATAGATAATGTTTACTGTCATTACTGTGAGTTAAGTCGTGTATGATGTGTGTATGGCGTAGGTAAGTGTGACGTGAGGAGCTGATTAATTTTTAATAGGTAGACAACGGTTAGACGATGGCACAGGATAGAGACCAGTGGAAGTCCAAGCGGGAGGCCTTTGTCCAATACTGGACTCAAGAAGAGGCTGAGTAAGTAAGTAAGTAAGACAACGATTTAACCAGTAAGAATTTTCAAATTTCTCTCACATTGTGGAAAATCAAATTTTTCAGTTTAAATTGAAATATTGCTTTCAATATTTATACAGATTGTTTTTTGATTGATTGATTGATTATTTATTGTTTTCTTAAAAATTTATTCAGAGATGGATACATTTTTATGAAGTGTTTTACAGAAAATGCATTTGTAGTCCCAACCCTGACGAATGCAAGGGAGACGTGGACATGGCAGAAGACGCATGAGAGCAGAATGTGTAACAAGACCATGGATGACAAGGTGAGAAGTGATGACATAAGGAAAGCATTTAAAATAAAGAAATAAGTCACTAACAGATTGAAAGTGAATACATCGAGATGGTTTGGCCATATGAGGAGAATGAAGAAAATATACAATACGAACAGGAATGGAATGAGAGGTCAGGGTCGTCTAAGTGAACGACATTCTGAAGAGATAACTGTAAGAAGCTTGAGTAATAGACGAACATGTATGTGACGATGTATGAATGTAAATGAGGTGATGGATGTTTGACAAGATAGAAAATATAAAAATAATATTCGGTTTTCTCTGCCTACCCTGTTAGAGACATGGCGTGAATGTATACATGATACATATTGAAGTTACTAATAACCATGTAGTGGAGAGTTGAAAGTTGGCCACAACCCACTCGTTGTTCTGTAATTTTAAACATTATTTCAGTAGAATTTTTTACTTAATTGTGGCTCTTTCGATTTTTTTTTGTATTTTATTTACTGAGGGTCAATCTGTTAAGACTTCAATCGAAATAACATTAAGTATAATAAATTATAAGGATACTTTTTCGTACTCTCATGTGGGAAAAAATAAGATTGAAAAAGGGTAAAACTATCTACTACGCCTTAAGTAAACCTCAATTTTTATGTAAAAGGAACACTGAGGTTCATTGTTGAATTTATAAAAAGGAATAATAAATACGTAATACGTAGGTACTTTTGTAGCTGAAAAAATCTACGTGTTTCTGGCAAAACACCTTGGGAACTAGATTTGAAGTTATTATTTGACGGCCTTCGTGAGTCAGTCGTTTAGGTATCTGATCCAAAGGCCCCGGGTTCGATTCCAGGTGGAGACACAGTGTTTTCAGTCTGGATCTGGGAGATGCATAATATCATTAGTCCGCAGAATGTGGCAACTTGTTAATGGTTGCGTGTTAAATTAATATTTGACATAATACCTGATAGTTTCCCGAGAAGTAATATAAAATGACTTAATACCTAATATAAAATGACTTAAACGAGAGCTATTGGGAATAGGAATGACATCATAAAATGAAATTCCAATCAATGGATAAGGATATCAATAGAATAAACACGTACATATCAGGGGGCAAGTTTGGTCAACCGGCGGAATCAAAATCATCCATGTATGGATGAACATGGATATAATTATCTTATGGAGTTCTATAATATCTTATCATGTTATAAAAACTCCATATGACAATTATAACCATGTTATTGGTAAACATGGATGGTTTTGATTCTGCCTGTTGACCAGACTTGCCCCCCAGAATAGATCAAGAAGATTAAATGCAGGCAGAGGAGACTTATCATTCATCAATACTCTTAAAAAAGAACAGAAAGGTTTAAAAAAAAACTTTGCTCGGGTAAGAATGTTTGACACAAGCGTTAAAGAATTTCATAATAAAATGTAAGTCGGTAGGGTTACGCTGACAGAATGGGTGTAGGATAAGACTAATGTTTGTCAAAACAAACGTCTGGCGTTCGGTTCTCGCTCCCTTATTCGTAAGGTAAATGTATAAGTAGAAGCAATACATATAGAGTATGAATATTTTTGATAATTGAGTAAATTGGTTTTTCTCTCGAAAATATCAATAAATAAACCCGTCAATAACAGCTCCAAACATTTCACAAACTTTTTCTAAATGTTTTGACAGCTGATTTGTAGAGTAAGACTGCAAAAATCTGCAGCGATTTAGATTAAAACGATTATATATCATTTGATTTTTACACGACAAAAATAAACAAAAACTACGGTTTTGTATCTTTTATTATGATTGTTTGAATATTAAATACTTTGTATTAGATGCATTTGTTTTGAAACCATTTTTCTATGTCGATGAAGATATATAGTTTGAAGCCGTTGTATTTTTGGCGATTTTAGATCTATTATCACGTAATGTCTTTTATCTAGTTTATCGGCAATAATTAGTTGGAAAATATGGCCATAACTTGGACCGTTTCGAAAGAAACAATGATATAAGATCACGATCCAAATACCCTTTCACTTTTCTTTGAGAATGCATTCGACAGACAACAAACATTACCGATCGCTTTAGAAATAAACGCCGAAGCACCAATAATGCAGACACCGAGAGACGAACCCTAGTACAAAGTAGCAGATCCAATACGTCACTGTGTTCACTGACCTTGTGTAAATATTTGCACACTTTCGATGTCGGCATCGTTTGTGGTACGAGTATCCGAATCTGACCTTATACTTTTTTTACCTCTGACAAGATAACAATTAAGATTATATTTCATTTTGAAGCAAGCATCAATAGTTTGCTTAAGAAATCAAACGGATAGCAATGTCTGTCTATACATATGTTTACTAGAAAAAACAAAAGTTGGTACCAGTCTAATTTGTTATATTAAGCGCGTTATACAATAAACTATTAGATAGGTTTACTCAGTAAATATTGTTAATGTATATCCACCTTATTCACCTTAGAAAAAATAACGTTATCAATGTTATACAATATGCACTATGTGCACCCATTCTGAATGTTTCGTATGTTTAAGAAATCCAGATTAAAAGAATAAAAAATTGTCAACTTCCCAGAACCATGTATTTTTCGTTGTAGATTATTTATTCATAGAGGGTTGGCTAGGCATTATATAAAATATGATTTTCCTATTGGAATAGATAAACAAAATAATAAAATATAAGAATCAATGTAACAAATAAAAGAGTTGTCCTTTTGAATTTCTTTCGTAAAATATTCAATCTAGTTTGATTCTACTTGTTTACCTTTTTGAATTGTTCACGTATATTTTTTATATTTTTTATAATTTTTATAGGTTATGACATGTGGTCTGTCCTCAATGTTTTGTGTTGTCCCAAGGCTTTGCTGAAAACCAGCAGCACTCCGGGGATACTTGGTAGTGCGCAGCTGAGCAATAGCCTTTTTGTTGTCTATTGTAGTTCAAAATTGTATACATTTTTTTTGTTTTTATATGAATGTAACAATAATGGCAACAATTAAACGGTTTATTATTATTATTTTTATTATTATTATCTAACCCCATATTTAATATACCTACAATTATTTTAAACCTAAACTATCGTTTTTATATTACGTTAATTCTGAGAGTTTAGAAGATATTTCCAATAACGCATAAATCAGAATGTGTTTGTACAATATTAATTTATGAAGAAAAAAAAAACACTATTTTGGAGGTACACTACGGTTTTATGAAATCGTAAGGGCATAAGTTAAATTTATCAAATACTGTGGTAAAAGTGTTGAGTCCTTTAATATTTTCTCTAATGCAGATGAATTTTTAATAAAAATTGTGTGATTTATTTATTCGCAGCTATTTTCGAAGGAAGTTAAGAGATATAATATACAAAAGTCGCTGTTGAAGTGATTTAGAAATCAGGTTGATTAAAAGATTTGATGTTTAGATGGCCGCAGTGAAATTGGAAGAAGGTCAGTTGAGTTGCATTCGGTAATCTAGCACAGATTTAGAGCTTGGTGTTTCATCATCGCTAACAAAAAATGTAAAATAAAGAACAAATTCATGATTAAAGTGTTATATAAACAATACATTCTCAAGCACGAGTGATGGCTATTATACATACGAGTAAATGTGTGAACATGTTGAAGCAAACACTCTGATGAAGACTAGATAACCTTTCGAAACTAGGAGAGGGGGACAGATTAAATCAAACGTGTCTATTTAACGCAACACTTCATGCCATTATACTATTTCATTTATAACGTTTATGGTAATTACTATAAACAATAACACGTGTTATTTCAATATAACATATCAACTAAATCTATGTAGGTAAAGAGTTTTGAAGCATATTGTTATTATATTCTAAAACTGAAAATGAAATTAAAGTAAGTAATTTATTTAATAAATAAGCGTAAAAAAGCTGGTTTATAAGGCAATCTCCTTCGACAAAATCAAGCAACGTGAAGCTTAAAAAAATCGGTTAAATAGTAAATTAGGTCGTATTCAAAACAACAAGCGCCCTTGAGGTGAGGTTATCACAAAAACGGCGCTATAAAAATAATCCAAATTTATTATTATTATTATAACAGTCAGACAAAAAATACAACAGAACCGAGATCCTCGCTGGCCACGAACAGAACTGTTTAAAACAATGAAGAGAGGGTGGACGGAATCGTAGAACTCAGAAGGAAAAATGTCCAAGAAACATATCATAATTTCTTTAAAATTTCTGTAGATTCAGACCATAAAAGTTATTTCATTGTCATTTTAGTGATTTCGTAGTCTAGGAATATAGAAATATACTTTGAAAAAAAAATTCAAGTAGATAGATACACAGATATCTTAAAAACACTATGTATTTTTAAATTCGTGGTAGATTCTGGTAAAATTTTATTTCTTCAAAAACTAAGTAAAGAAATACGCAACAATAGGTAGACGAAATGCAATGTCATCGTGTGTAGTGATTAGTATGTAAATTCCATCTAATTATACTCATCGTTGATGCTGTGAGAATGGTCTTCAGTTACTGGAATCAGTCTCCCCAGTGTAACATGGACGAAAATAACACCATATCCCGAAATATTCCCCAATGTCCCAATGCGTCCAAAAATAATATTATTCACTGACTGACGATCCTCTCCTACATATACACCCTCAAGTCTGTTACAACCCCATGCTAACACGTGCCACTAACATTCTTTCTATAAGGTAATCATTCTTATATTTTCTTAACTAAAATATCTAAATAATTAGCATTTTTATTCACATTTTTAATAGATGGGAGGCATCGTGAAATGGGGAAGACAGCGAAGGCGATGCTGGAATGAGCATGTAAATTGAATGTCAGAATGTTGGCTACCATGTATTGTACTACATGGTATCCTCCAAGGCTGAAGAAGAAAAGATGACGAGACAGATGACACTCAACCTCTCAGTAGACAAATACAGCGGCATAAACAGATCCTTCAGATCTATAGAAGGAAGAAAAAAAGATTCAAGGTTTCACTTGACTGGTGACTAGATTTAATAACTTGTGACATTCAATAACAATGTCACTAGAATGTGCCATAAGAAATACCATACATTGAGATCGTTGTGTCAATAAAGCGGCACAGTTTCTTCCTGTAATTTTAAACCATTTCTTTCTTTGGGATTCTTCCAAAAGAATGATTCTTTTTTATTTCTTTTGTAATCCTTAGTGTATGATAAATAAAACATGCATAAAATTAACTATGAAAAAATGATGATTTATGATTCAAACCAATCAATATTTACTGTTCATAGAATCTGATATTTTATTCATTCATTTATACCATCACGGCATATCCCACATTGTGGGGTAACCAGCGAAAGGTGTGTGGGGTAACCAGCGAAAGGGAGCACAACATATCTGTGTATACCCACACACCAGTCTCGTCTCACCTAAAAAGGCACTATATTCAGAATGGGTGGTGAACCTCATTGCTGAACTATGTGAGATGTTATTGTTGCCTGTTGTATTTTCGATTACCCGGCTCTTACGGGAAACTCGAAAACAATAATAGAAAAGAGTGGAAGCACTGTTCTAAGCCGGTGACTAACAGCTAAATTTAAAACTTGAAAAATTATTAAACAGTAATTTTGTTTGTAGTAAGATATTCAACAGTAAGTATATTTGAAGTAAGTACCTATCTATTTCGATTGCTAAAAAGTTTAAGATATTTGACTAGCGGAACAATACAAATGATGCGAAACGAAAACAACGTTTGCCACAATTTATTATCACAAGAGCGGAAAGTGACGATGGTCGTATTTTTCAAAGACACCTCCCCGTGTTGTGACAAAAGCCGTCCATTTCGACGTTCCCTAGGAATGTCCACAACCAAGAAGAGTGATCATTTATTAAGCTAATTGCATTCCCTCGAATTCTCATGGCATTGGCATTGAAGATAGTTGTGATCGCGGGGGCGGCCACTGACCACAACACTGCGGTCTCAACTGATTCACCGCATATTTCAGGATGAACAAGAGAGACAGCTTTCACAGTTTAACAACGGTGCTCCATACCGTACTATACTCTACTGATTGGGTCTATCGCGTCTCTGATGTTTGCATCGATGCCAGATATTTTCAGATGAAGCCAAAAGTTGTACTTTAAACTGAGCGATTTCATACTTACACAACTGAGATGATTAGTATTTCCGGTATCAATCGATTTCAGTCATCTGCATGTGGGATGATATTGCAATGGATAAACATACTTACGTTGTTTGTCGGAAAAGATTAAGAAAGATGTTGGGTTTCTGTATCTAATTAGGTAAGTAATTTCTAAAGAAGGCGAATAATAAATGATTTTGTAGATTATATAACCGAAAACGATAATCTATTGAATGGTTCATTTAGATTCTCAAATATATATATTTTTAAATGTTATATACAGACCCATATTGGAAGTGATTTTTTTTCTTTTTCTTCTTATCAGATCTATGATCTGTTTCTACAGGTCCTGGGACGAGGATGTCCTGCTCTCCCTCCATCTTTTTAATGGTCTTCCCGGTGGTCGGCGTCCCTCTAGTATCTCGCGCATTACAATCATTGGCAGCCTTTCTGGATTCACCCTCTCAACATGATCGTCTTCTATCGTCTCCAGTGTCGCCTTCTTTGCCTGCTCCACATTTCAATATCCTATACATTGCAGGTTATGCGGATCTCCTCATTGCGAATTCTGTCTCTGAGGGTTCTGCCCAAGCATTTTCATCTCTTTGTGATATTTTGACTTAATTAACTATAGTTTTAAAACTATAGTTAATAATGTGATTTTTTTTATTTTATGAACTCTAGTTTTACTATATAGTAATGATTTTCTTATAATATTTTTTGTTGAAAAATTTGAACTAACAATAACATTAAGTAGGTAAGTACATAGCAATGTATCAACATTTTTTATGTTAGTATTTTTTAAGTCATCAAGTTTTATTAATAATAACGCTCGTTTTTTGACAAGGGTACTTATGGGTTAGACATTTGTATACTATGTAACTCTAATAATTTTTTTTACTCACTTTATCGTAATTCATTTATTTTAAATTTTGAACTTAATAATAATATATGGATCCTGCAATATTTTCTACATATTTTATGACATTGATCTCTTGAGTAACTCACTAAAACATCAGGACAGAGCATCATTGTAGTGCGTGCGCCCTTTCCCCCCTTTACATTTATTTTTATTTTTATTTATTTCTTTCATTATTGTCCCCTTTTTCCCACCAACCAGGTAAAGCTTTATCAACTTGTTTTTTTATTTTCTTATTTTTATTGTGAAAATACACGACCATTATTTCAATGTAAACTTTTCTGACTCATATTTTGTAACTTATGCATTATAATATTATATTAATGTATACTTAATATATAAAATATTGGTATACAAATAGTTTCGCTTTATATATCCAAATTAATTATTAATATTGGTACCTAGATAAAAACAATTGTAATTTGTAATAAATAAGTTTTTCATATTGGTAATAATAAATAAATGTATTGATTTACTTAAAATAAAAATGTTGAACTATCTGTAACTGAAAAAAAAACTTGTAAAATTAATACATCGAATTATGTGTCCGATTATCTGTATCATGTCATGTTTTTAATGTGAGTGAAGATAGTGCCAGTATATTTTATAAAATATTACGAACACGGAATTGGATCATTCTAATACGTATAAAATAATATGATGTGTTCTCTAATGAATCCTAAATATACACGATTACAACATACAGATACCATTAAATTTTCAATGACGTTCCCGCGCCTCGGGCTCGCGCGCGCACGCACCTAAATTCCAGATGGAATTATTTTATTAATAAATACCGGTGTTGCTAGACTCGATACAATGAGTTTTCCCCCCTTAAATGATGCTTCTAATATTAGAGGCAACACACAAACATTGAGTAATGCGGCTATTTACGAACAGGCGTGAACAAATCAGAAGGGCAATGACAGAGGTGCGCATGGCGGGAAAACTGTTTAAAATAAGAACACCCATGCGTTTGTGGAACGGTCGACCGTTTGTATCCAACTATCGCTGTAGATGAATCAAAATAATAATTATTTGAAAATGTTCCAATATTCAAATAATAGAATAGCACGTAGGTAACTACTTAACTATAACTAGGTATTCATTAACTCTTCAATGTTTTCTTTACATTCGCGATTCTTTCATTGAATATTACATGACATTAATTTTATCTTGCCATAATTCGTCTATTTAGTTGCAAACATGACTTAAAACAAAAACAAACACACTGTTTTACTTTATATTATTAATGTTTTAAAACAGGACCATAGTTTCGCCTGGTGAAGGACTTTTAACTGGAAAAAGTGTCCTCATGTTTTAAAATAATAAATGTACAAATAAGTAAGCAATTTGTTTATACCAATCACTTTTAATATGATATTCTACACAGTAATTGCCGTCAGTGTCAAAAAATACCAAAATAATTATTGACTTTATTTTTATTAACTCAGTGGAAGCTTATTTTATATTTTTTTTATTAAAAATCAAACTTTATCCATACATAATCTACAAGATCATAATTTAAAGCTACGTAGCAGTCTAAACAAAAATGTTAAAGGAATAGTAGGTATCATATTAAAAAAATGCCTAAAGCAAAAATATGTACTGATAATACCTTCTTTCTCTCCTCGTCTCCTTATCATTTTGTTTTCCTATCATTGCTATAAACTGTCTTATATTTTCTTTTTCTTTTTTACTTTTCTTCTTTAACCATCGTGTCCTTACCTTATTACCATAGTGCCTACACATTGTATTTTATATTTAACATTTACTCTGGTTGGTTGGAAAAAATGCTGTTAGGCAATAAACCCGCCATTACACAAATTATATGTACAAGAAGTCACAAATAGATAAATTTCAATCGAGTAGATTCAATAATTTGTTTAATAAAACTTTAAACACTAATTAATAAGAGAACTATTGAAAATATGTAGGTACATTATTATACGGTTTTCGATAGTACATCAATTTATGTACATTGTTAAAAGAATAATCTATGATAATTTAGGTACTATACACATTTATTTAAATTATGTAAATTTATCACAAAATCAACGAATCATTTCATTTCACCGAGTTCGATAACCGGTGGAGACACAGTTGTGTTTTAAGTCTGGATCTGTGAGAAGATTAATATTGTATCCAGAATGTGGCAACTTGTTATTGGTTGCGTGTTAAATTAATGTTCGACATAATACCTATTTATTACATAGTTGCTAGAGAAGAAATATAAAATAGAATAAATAACAATTATGAGACGATAAGGATTTAATATAATATTTATATACCCTTTTTTATTGTTACTTTACTATTTACATTTACTTTTTCTAATATTGTGTACAAATGTATTTTTTGTGTTATTGTATTATATTATTGTAATATTCATTTTGTGTATTAAATGAATAAATAAACAATTAATAACTTTTATTTTATTTAAAAAAAAACAGTATTTCGTTTCATAAATCTAAAACAAATGTTTTTGAATAAGCATTCTCATTTTATTTTTTTCCTCGGTGTCACCGACATCAAATATATATTTTTTGAGGCACAGTTTGAAAAAAAGTTTGGGAAACTGTGACGTGTGGAAATTAACAAGGCGCCGGGCAAACCTAATGGACCTTTCATAAAACTCGACGCTTTGAATAAATTATTTGATACGGCCACTTCGCAAAAGTCTCTATTCATCCGCTCCGTAACAAAAGGAAATCAATATCAAATTTCACACTCTTTCACTCGTGCGCCCCTTCCGCGGACGCGTAGATGTTTAAGAAAATTTAATCTGCGATTAAAATATTTTCCCCGAAGACTGAAAATACCTGAATATTATTTATTAACCTATATATTATTCTCATGTTGGTACGTGTTTGTTTGAGAAACGATATATAAATTTGTTCGAGTGAAACTGAACTAGATATTTTCTTTTATTACTGATAATATGTCCAGACTCTGAAATATGCTTCCTTTCAAACAAATTAATACAAGTATGCCCCAATATTTCATAATCTTAATATTAATTGATACTTTTAAATATTTTGTATACATTCCAAATGAACTTTTACATTAAAATTAATTTTGATGGGATCTTGAAGGATGGAAACGTATGTAAGTAGTAAGAATGATAGAAGAGCGTGTAATAATAAATTATGCAAGGACGTGAAGTTACGGGAGTCTAGTGTTCCGTTCTCTCTGCCTACCCCTTTATAGTATTATGTAATGTTTTTATATCATTTAGATAAACAAGTACAAAATGCCAATTAGCTATCAAAAAAATTATTAAGTAATGTGCACTATTAGTTTAGATTACAGGATTAGTAGACTACAGATTTAGGACATAAATTATTATTTTCTTAAATGGTTTACAATAATATTCTGTCATTCGCCATACACATAAAAATATTAACTACATGACTTGCCTAATATATTTGAAACTTTAGGCATGCAACATTTTCTGTAACCAGGGGGCCTAGACAACGTGTCATTTAAGCTAAGCGTTATATCGCTAAGCGATAGTAAATGTATGAAATTGGTCGCTATGACAACACGTGACAGCCACAAATTTCATACATTTCTATCGCTTAGCGATATAACGCTTAGCTTTAATGGCATGTTGTCTAGGGGGGCTGGTTCAATTATGAAATTGAACACAAAAAAGCTATTTTTATATTTTACATATGAAAATCACATATTTTCAAGTGACACTGTAACCATATTGTAATTTATTATTTTTCTCTCGTTACAAATTTAACTATTTGATCACAATCAGCATAATATTAAGAATTTGTGTACTAAAAATAACAACTAGATATGATAAATTAAAATTACAAATTACTTTGTTTACACCACTAGTGAGTATTTAGATATAGTTAACTAGTTGCGGAGCTGACCCGCTCCCTCATCAGAACAAACTAATAATAGTTAACTATATCTAAATACTCACTAGTGGTGTAAACAAAGTAATTTGTAATTTTAATTTATTAGTTAAAATGTGCCACAAAAGTATAGCTACAACGTATAAAGATACTAGATATGATATTCAAAAGCCAGTGTAGAAGAAAATGACAATTCTAATTTTAATAATGACATTTCAACACGATGTCTTAATTGTTCCTGGCATTAGAAATGAAAATCTTGACGGTGATTAACGCCATTACAAATTAAATCATTTTGCTCTATACACCACAATCTTCGTCTTAATATATCTAAAGCATTTAACAATAATTTAAAACGTTGTTTTGGGGCGGCTACGGCGCCCATTAGAATCCATTTTCAAATTTATCTACTTAAAACTAGTTGCAAGTAAAAGCTGATAGCGATATTATATACGTATTAAAAAAAGATTTTTTTTTATTTAATGTTGTATTTTTTGTTTATTGAATGTGCTGGTTTGTTAGTTTTATGTAGAAATTCTATTTGATCATTATACAACAGATTGTTTTGTTGACTTATTTTGTAGGTTTATATTTTTACCAAGTGTTTAATTATTTTATATCTTTATTTTATGATGTTCTTATATTAATTTATTTGTGTT
Source organism: Molanna angustata (assembly GCA_963576475.1). Classification (NCBI taxonomy): domain Eukaryota; kingdom Metazoa; phylum Arthropoda; class Insecta; order Trichoptera; family Molannidae; genus Molanna; species Molanna angustata. The sequence goes on from OY754973.1 coordinate 16,167,826, forward strand.
GGCAAGTTATGTATAAGACAATTCTTAGTATATTGTATATGAGTAAAGTTTATGAGTAAAACCTACCTTCTTTTGCGTTTATTTGTTGTTTTTTAATTTCATTTGTATTATGTGCGTGTAAAAAAAATAAATAAATAAATAAACAAATAAGTAAACAAACAAATAAATAAATAAATAAATAAATAAATAAATAAATAAATAAATAAATAAATAAATAAATAAATAAATAAATAAATAAATAAATAAATAAATAAATAAATAAATAAATAAATAAATAAATAAATAAATAAATAAATAAATAAATAAATAAATAAATAAATAAATAAAAAAAATAAATAAAAAAAAAATAAATAAATAAATAAATAAAAACATAAATAAATACATAAAAAAATAAATGAATAAATAAATTAATTAATTAATAAATAAGTAAGTAAAAAAATAAATATGTAAATAAATAAATAAATAAGTAAATAATTAAATAAAGATTATATTAATAAATAAATGTCAATAAATAAATAAATAAACAAATAAATAAAAATTACTAAATAAATAAAATAATTAAATATTAACAATCAAACGAACGAACGAACGAACCAACGGACGGACGGACGACAGAACGAACAGACTGACGGACGGACGGACGCCGAACGAACGAACAAATAAAAAAACGAACGACCAAACAATAAAACATTTTTTTTAACTAAGTGACAAATGATCGAGATGTGACGAGAAAGATTTAAATAATAATGTTGCAAATAAACTGTTTGAATAAGGGATTTTAGTGACAAAGGTTTGAATTGTGAACCGAATGATTCAGATTGTTGTCCTTATCGCATTTAATATTTCAATTAACCTGTGTTGTGGTTACCCTAAGTGAGCTTCACAACATCTTTGTCCAGACGAGACGATTTTTTGTGACTAATGTTCGTTGGTCGTGATTTCAGAAAAAAACGTACAAGTCTAAACTCGTCTGGTGCCATTCTCAGACCCGATGTATATTATGACGCACTTCGAACCGTTTTGTCAACTTTTGGATTAGGTCGTCCCGTGTCTTTTCCCACATGGGTCGATCAGGCTAACCCTCATCATCAAGAGCTTAAATTATACCATTTGTTTAACCGTATTCATAATACCCTAATAATCATTTTTAGGAATGGTGGGTTGTGGACAACGCTGAACTCTCAAATTCATAATAAAACGAGTGGGTTGTGGCCAACGCTATACTCCTCACTACCAAGTCACTCCACAAAGTATTCAAATTTTTAATGAAAAAAAAAAATCAGCAATTTCATGAAATGAGTTTGTCATTTTTTTTACTCAATTATTTTATTATGAAAACTTGATACTTATTGAATGCCCCTGAGTCAAATCGAAAACGCTTAGCGATATCGCCAAACGCTATTTTATTTTGTATGGGATTTGATGTTGGTTGTTTGTTATTGTAGAAAAAAATTCTACAACAAACGTCAAATTCCATACAAAAAAAAAATAGCGTTTGGCGATATCGTTAAGCGTTTTCAACTTGACTCAGGCCCATGGTCGTTTTACGTAAGTGATGTGCCTTTTTAGCAATTTGAAAATAAAAATATCAATTTCAAGTTTCCTGTGTTTTGTGTCACTTTGAAATAGTTAACAATTATTAAAAAAAGAAGAACTTATCTTACAAAATCTAATGGGGTCTAAGCGAGTTTTAGATATACAAATTTTTCAAATTTCAAATAATCGAATGATTACTTTTTAGTCTATAATCGATAAAGTAGAATAAACACGCCGCCTTATATAGCACATAGTACATAGGACGCACACACACATATACATTGTCATGAAATTTGCAGAATACAATGTCAGCATGATACTTGTTTATCTACTACAATATAAATAATCTACAATAAGAAAATAACCTTAAAAATTGAGTTCATAACTCCGCACTATATCCCCTTGAGGAGTAAATAAGTATTCTAGATAAAGTAAAACAGCTAAGATACAATTTTTACTTATGCCTATTATGATAGTATAGCTCAGTAAAATACTCTGCTCAATCAATAAGGGTCGTATTACGGGAGTTATTTAAGAATAATATAAGAAAAAGTTGAGGTCCCGTAAGCAGTATTCTCGCAGTACGGGACCTTACATTTTTCTCAAATAACTCTTGTAATACGACCCTAAGTGTCTTCAATTGACTGATCCTAGTGTGACTAAACCAATTGAGACTTTTTTATTTACATAATATACCAAGAATATACATATTTGTTTACTTAACTTCCTTATTTAAGTATTTATGTAGAATTTTTCCATTGTATATAGAATGCCCCCAAGTCAAATTGAAAACGCTGTTCGTTTTCGCCAAGCGCTAATTTTTTTTGTATGGGATTTGACGTTTGTTGTAGAAATTTTTTCTACAATAACAAACAACAAACGTCAAATCCCATACAAAAAAAATTAGCGCTTGGCGAAAACGAACAGCGTTTTCAATTTGACTTGGGGGCAATGTATATGATTGCCTATATTATTGATTATACTATGATATTACATATAAGTATCGAAATACCTACAATTACGTAATTTTCCAAATCATTTATTTACTGCTTGTCCAAAGTTGAAAATTTCAGAATGAACTATTTTTTGACTTTGGCTGAAAAAAATATAGAGAAATATATCGCCGATATATCTGGAAATAGCCATGTATAAAAAAAAATCAGTTAAAGGATAACTTCGGCATTCGTAACATAGTGATTTGGACATTCGACTCAAAGGTTGCAGGTTATACAACAGCTATCCTAATTTGGAATCGAAGACTTAAGAGTCAGATGTCCAACTAAATAAGCAACAAATTCTGCATAATATACAAGTACACAATCAACTTAAAATGAGTCTGTCTTCGTTGAAAAGTCTAGTTTTTATAAATATACCTGAACGATTCTTCAAAGGAATTTTGCATCTTATAAAATAAAAAATATGGTCATGCCAACCCTTTCTGGGGCGACACCTATGCATATTTTTTTGGTCAACCGTTTATCGGTAATTCTTTCAATATGCCCAAACCATCTCAGGACATTCAATTTCATTTTAATTATAACATTCTTCTTTACCTTGCATTCTTTCCTTATGTCCTCATTTATTTATCATATATTTTATTAAATATACATACCTACTTTGGATGATAATGGAAATATACGGTAAGGAATTACGTATTCTCCTACCCCCACTCCATAGGGATCGTTATAGAACTAAATAGTTCTGTTCGAATAGAATTAAACAGAATCCGAACGAGACGTGCCGACTTTTTCCACAAATGTGGCCGGCTGCAGACTGTCCTAGATGCGGCTGCGTGCCGGAGAGACAGTCCATGGGGCACATTGTGTCCGAGTGTGGCCTCAGGGCGTACGCGAGATTTCAGGGACTTCATACATCCTGAATATTGACTTAATACTTTGACGAGCAAGCCTACTTGTCCTAATTCCTGCTATTTGTGTCTGAACTTTGTATTGTGTGATATCCCATACGATAAATAAATTAATAAACAATATTTAAGTTTTTTTCTTAAGGCAACCCATCCAATACGGAGGGGGATTTGTGCCTTGAGTTAAATTTATATTATAAGATTATCACTATAAAATTTATTTGATTTATATTAATGAATAATAATTAATATGTAGGTATGCGTTAACTTTAGATGAATTAAGGTAGAGAAAAATCTGTGAAGTCGAAGGTGTTGTGCGATGGGGAAGATTCTGGAGAGCTGGTTCGGATCGAGTGGTGAGGATTGCAGCGGATGGGGAGATAACAAATGACAGACCCCCTGGAATACCACCCAAGCGATAGAAGGATATCTGAACGTCCACCTCACAAGAGCAGGCTCTGAGAATAACAGGACACAGTCCTAACTAATGTAGAAGAAGAAGAAGAAGGTAGAGAAGATGTGATATATTAGCAGGCGAGGAGCACGCACTTTGGAATATAAATCGAATTTGTCGTGTATTGGACACTATGGAAACGTGATCTTAAGTTTCACTTCTTCACAATCGCAAAGGGACTGTTCTTTATATTGTGAAGGTGATTGGCGACCATACAGTGGCCAATTCTCATTCTACATACTTTTGAAACATCTATTTTTCCATGAAACCAGTGTTTAGATGAGGTGGTTGTTTGGATCATTTTGTAAACTGTGTTTTACACGGCTTGACATTATCCATTATTTATGCCATTTGCCCAAGAGGCGCTTTTTAAGAATGGAATCTCATAATAAGGAAGTTCAGTGCCAATCGTTGCAGTTTCTTTTGCCGACTGGTCCACAGTTTCGTTTCCATTTATACCACGATGTGCTGGTAACCATTCAAATGCAACATGTATATTCGACGAAAAAAAGGTTGCATATTACCTTCTTTATTTCGCAAAGTAAAAATTCAATGAGTTCATAGTTATTTGATAAGTACAAAATGGTCAAGTATATATTGAAAATTCCGATTTTACCTTATCCGAAGGCAGTGAGTAAGTGACTATTGGGTGAATACAAAGTATGTTAGTAGGTACTTGCTTGGTAGAGAACAGGATGTTTTCGACTGGTGTGTTTCATGGTCGAAAAATCACTTTTGTCTTTGACGGTGGCAAAATTAGTATAAAAGTATAATGTAATGTATTTAGTAAGTATATGTATATAGGTATAATGACCGTGGCACACAGTGCGATGCAATCTGACCGACACGACAACATCGGGGGGACGAGTCAACGGAAGAAAAACGTGGAATGCAAAATGCCATGGAAAGTATGACAGAATTATTCAGCCTTGTAACTCATACCGACAATGTCTACCTACGAAAACATGACGCTCCACGATCAAGTGATGAGTTGGTTTTCCAACGACGAAACGATGAAACGATGAGACGGAAATTCAATGACGATAAATATAAAATAGGTGATTGTATATATATTTTTTTGTATCAATCTTGGGGATTGGTTGTCAGAAAAGCGATGCATCTCTTTCTCCACTTCGCTCGATCTTCAGTGACTCTATTCCATTCTGTGTAGGAGGCACACTTTATGTGCTCGCAAATAAATTGTAAAATAATTAATAAATGCAAAGCCTGTATTCAAGTGACTTATGTATATAAAATTTCATCAATAAGATCATGAACCAACAGAGGTACTTCCAACGGGTCACCGACTACCACATGCAACCTGGAAATCCCTTAATAGACTTAGGACGGCTGTAGGAAGGTGCAAAGTAAACCTGAACAGATGGAGAATGCTAGAGGATGAACAGGACATGGCATGCGAATGTGGGGTGACGCAGAACATGTCACACCTGCTGAAAGGAGGAGGATCTTGGACACGGAAAGTTAGTAAGTAATAGTATCATGCTGAAAATTAGCTGCTAGAATGGTAGGTAGGTACTCGAATATTTTTTTTTTATTATTGCATATGCGCAAACATTGGATTTTTTTCCCTGTCGGGAGTCAAAGATATTTTTTAACAGATTTTTAATTATCTCATTATCAATTCAGGGGTGACTTCTATGCGAAAAATGCATTGTCACCTCAGATATAAGAATTGTAGTTTTCATTATTTACAAAAAAAAACAATTCTCTCAATAGATGGCGTTACAACAAAATAAATAAGAAATAATAAGATTGTTGTTCATAATTTCACCCATAGATGGCTGCAGTAAAAATTCCTTATTTTCAAGCGAAAAGAATTTCAGTATTACAATATATAGAAGTTTCAAAATTGAATTGATAGGGATCTCATTAAAAAGGCATAATTGGTAGGTGCCTTGATTTCCCGGTTCTCCTACAATAAATATTCCAACTTCGTCTCTATTGAGATAATTAAAAATCTGGTAGGTAGGTACTATTTATTTATTACTTCTCTGACAAATAACAAGTTACCACATTCTGGAGACTTACGATATTAATCGTCTCACAGAGCCAGACTGAAGACACAATTAAAAACTGTGTCTCCACCAGGAATCGGATCCGGGATCCTTGGATCAGCAGTCATATACCCAAGCAACTGAGCTACGAAGGCCGACTATAGAGATCTTAAGTTGTTTATTTAAGTTAATCCTCTTCTTTCTTCCATTAATTTTGTGAGTAAAGAATGTAAGCATCTTTGTTTCAACAAACGTTTATTTTTAATAAACAAATTTTCTTTTTTTCGACAGCCCATCTTCGTCCAGTCATGGACAAAGACCTCTTCCTGAGACCTCCACAGTTCCCTATCCTTGGCAGCCCATCTTACAACCACTCGTCTTATATATTATTATCATTATTTTAAAATATATTTTCTCTATAACTGTTAGGTACATATATATTACGTCTTTCTTTATAAATGGTTATTTAGAAGAAATGGGGAATGTTTGTTGCAACTCGTTCTGTATATTCATTCATGATCGGAATATTAACCGAAATTTATTGGGTGCACATGAATTCGTCAATCGTAAATTTGTTGTAGCAAGTTCGATAGGAAAAGCTCCCATATAGCCTCAGATAAATAAAAATAAAAAATCAATTGGCAGCAGCTGTCGTGTGATTACGAAAATAAAAAAATCTATACTATTCTATACTCTAATTGACTATAGAGATCATTTTTAGAAATGATCTCTATAGTCAATATTTTCGAAATCTTCCCAAAACCAAAATGTTCTAGAGGAGATTTTCACGAATATGGAGATGTAAAATCATGAAAAATGAATTTAGTGATATTATTTATTGTTTTATCAGTGGTATTTTTAGAGTTAACTTTGCTGTACATTTTTATTTATTATAAATCGGTACTATAGCAGACATTAGGACCTGGTTAATCTATTTTGTGTGAGCCCAATGTTTGTTGAGGTTATGATTGTGAGTGCAGAAAGTTGAGATTGTGTACCTACCTATTTAATGTGAAACGGGAATAATCACCTGGTTCATAATTGCATATAATTGTCAATAAAAATTGTAAACTGCTAGCCCTAGAACAGAATTTTCTAGTTGGGCAGCAGGAATCTACTTATTGTTGTCATTATAAATATGGTGTGATAAAAGGTAAATAAAATAAATTATTTTCAACTCTCTCTTTCCCACTCTCTCCCTCTCTCTCCACGATGGCGCTACAGCCCATATCGCGCATTGCGCTACATTTCAACTACGAGTGCATTATTCAAAATGTCCTGACGAAGATACGATCTATCAAATGGTACATTCATCACTTTTGGTAAAAACAAAGAGATTCATAGAAAAAATAATTGGTCCTAAAACGGTGATAAAACATTGGTCTTTAACAATTTAACAATTAATTTATTTATTAAAATCCTTTTTACAAGTATAATAATAACAATTAGTACAATATAGCGCCCTTGAGGTGAGACATTCACGAAAACGGCGCTATATAAATCATCCAAGTTTATTATTTATTATTAATATAACTTTATACAGTAGTAAATAAAAAATTATAAGTTATACTATAAGTAAGAAAAAGTTAAGTTTGTCATAAGGGTATACATTTATATATTTTAATTTGTGGATTAGGCTACTCTACTAGGCTATGCCTGTCCCAGAGTAGCGTTATATAAATCAGTTCTATTATTTTAATTCGTCATAGTGTTGGTTATTTTTGTAAGGTTTTGTGGTAATTATATAATTACAATATAATATTAAGATTCTTTACAGAACACAAAGTGATTTAATTCTTAACATAAAATATGATTCTGGAAATTGTGTTGTGAAGCTTGTCAGACGGAATCGATACTTATTTTTGGAGATCTATTTTGAACCAAGTAATTCTTGTAATAATGGTCCGAGATACGTTTGTGGGTAGGTACCCGTATTAAATATTTTGGTCAAAAAAGAGACGCACCAGCACACATATGTATATAGGTACTTATACCTAATATGAAAGATACAAAAACATATATTTATATTAGACCGGAGAAAAATCTTTGGCCGTATGGTCTGATAAAATAATGCTGAAGAACAAACGTACCTACTAAATAAAGAACGGAATTTAAGAAAAATGATCAAACTATAAAGGTATAAACGGTAGCTCTATTAGTTACCTGATATTTATTTATTTAGGTTAAAGTTGGACAAAAAACAGCGTTAAGACATAGTAACATAGTAATAGTAAATAATACAAGTTTGCAAAAAATTAAAAAAAAATATGATCATAGGTTGGTATGTAGGTAAGAGCAACATTTCAAGTTAACAATGATTTAAAACATAATATTGAACTAAAAGGAAAAAAGAGAATTAATGCCGTCAAGGTTTCCTATAATAAGCGGTTATTGATCTTCTTTTGTATAGAGTATTTGAATGTTGTGGAGCTGAGGTGGAAGATGTCAAACTCTTGAAATCTGTTATTGTATGTATCGCACATTCTATGAATTGTCATGTTTTGTGCGTAATTGGTGCGATGAATTGGAAGGTGGAATAAATGTGTATGTCTAGTTCTGCGAGTAGGAATATTAAATGAAATGGTATTGAGTATTGAGGGGCAGTCGATATTATTATTTATAATGTTGTACAGAAGCATTATGTATATCATTTACTGTGCGTCTATTCTCGAGACTGTCGATTTTATAATGGGTCCTCGCGCAGTCGTAGCTGGGGAACACGAGGTATGCTTTACGGTCTAAGTATTTATTGAACAATATTTGTATTCTTTCAATGCGTTGCTTGTATGTTGTGTATCTCTTATTATTTTACTACAAATAAACAAAATAATAACTACTGCTGATAGAACGGTTAATGAACTTCAGAATTTTCACTGTAATTTTGTTTTTCAAATACATTTCTTAATCAAAATTACGTGTAAAATATTCGCTTGAGAGGCTATATAGTATCTTTTGTAAATCTTTTCCACAGTACATCTTTATTCTATTGCATGAGTTTTTTGAAACTTTTGGCGTTAAATTAGTTTTAGTAAAACCTTTTTTTAAATTTTTTATTGTATGTAACTAAAAAACTAAAAGGCATACGAAAAAGATTTTTACTTCAGTCGAAAGAAAATATAAAAATTTACCGGTTGAGTTTTGTTTATTATTTTAATATTTTAATTACTATTATTTCTATTGAAAAAATCCTCTAAATGACAGATTAAGTGATACATAATATTTTTTCGTGTTTCATACATTAGAAGGTAATTAAGTGTGTATATTTGCGTACATCCGTATGTCCAGGGTATACATCCTCCATATATGCCTCCAGATATTCGCAGTGCTCAAAGCAAGAGCACATTCACTAAAGGACTGAAAACATTGTGTATAAGAAATGATATTTTGTTCATACATAGTTATTTTGACTTTGCGGCACATTTTTACTGATTTATTCACATTGTCTTAAATATATAGTGAGTTATGATGCGCCTGGTTTCGAAGTGAGCGTTTCATCGTTAGTTGTTACCCGTACATATGTACATACCAAACAAGAAGATACTTGTATAAAAAAACTCGCTTGTGGTTAAAAATAAAGTAAAATGAAATTACAACATAATCTAAGTCGATTCTATAAATACTACCACGGGAGATGCATACAAGAACTTGCATCCCTGGTCCCTCTTCCACCCATTCACAATTGAGTCACTCAACCTTAACACCCGTAAACCTTCAACATACACGAACAAATCGCTTCTTTAACTCTTGGCTGTGGAAAGATCTTCCAAATTCTGTGTTTCCACCTTCTTTAAACCCGGGTCTTTTTAAAATCCGACTTTATATTTTCCTGAGCAGATTGCAAACCTTCCCCAACGCTATGTAGTGCGCTTCTTCGGAAGAGTATAATGGATCCAAATATTATAAGCTGATGTCCCCGACGTTGCCATGTTAAAAAATATGAGTAAATATTATTATAACTGGATGTTGGAAAATATTGTGAAAAAATTCCATCATTGTCCTTTTTTATTATATACAAAAACTCATTGTCCTTTTTTATTATATACAAAAAAGAGACTTTCTTGCACCCTGCGCCAGTTTATTGCCATATGGCAATATCTTTCAACTAACCATTGTATCCAACCCAGAAAAGCAATGTTTGCGTGATAAATTAATTTAAATAAATTTACTCTGTTAGGGATCGAACCCATGACGACGCACAGAAGTCAAACGGCAAATCAACTGTGCCATGTCGTTCATCATCATAACCTTCTTCTTCTTCCTATATTTTCATTTTGGGGTCGACTCTCCTCATATGTCTTCGTATTATTTATACATCTATGAGTAAAAAGAAAATAATGATTATGTAAAGAAGATATTGACGGCAAAAAATCGCCAGTCACCAAGAATCGCGGTCAGTGGCGATCAATACTGTGTCAAGGTTCGAACCGCGGGTCCGACATTCAGTATCTATCTTCACAAGAAAACCAATGAACGTGGACGAAACCTCAATGTAAACGGAAATACACCCAAACTCTCTCATTCATATTACATAATTGTCGTTAGCTCATCGCGGTAATAAACAATTTATTATTTTGGGATGTTTCGTCTAATAATTAGAAGGACCATCAATTAAAAAAAAATGATGGATTGTATAATGTGGTAGTGACATCTATGAATTAGTTGCAAATTATGAGGATGAAACTTCTAGGGTTAGATATTTTTAATTTTCAATAGATGGGTGTTAGATTTTGTCATATCTAATTTGATATTTATCTTTTGTTTTTTTTGTGGTTTAGATTACATTTACAATTGTTGAAGCCCAAAGGGAAGGCTATAAGAGGAGAACTGAATGTAGATTCGGAGTGTGGAATGTGAGAGGAGGAATGGAAAGAAAGATGAACGAACTATGTGATGTGATGCGAATGAAAGAATTAGATGTGATGTGTCTTACAGAAACAAAAAGAAAGGGAAGTGGCATGAAGGAAAGATATGATGGAAGAATGGAATTATGGCCAGGAATAAAAGAGGATGAATTCGCATGCGAGGGAGTAGGGGCTATACTAGAAAGACGAATGGTAGAGTGCATGAAAGAGTATTTGTTATTCAGCTCAAGACTTATGTGGATTAAATTCAAGATCGGAATCACGGGGGTGTTCTTACTTATAGGATACGCACCCGTGAATTCGAGCGCAGAAAGCGAGAAATATAAGTTTTGGGCAAGCGTGATAGAGGAATTAAATAAGAAAAAGATAGTGAGAAGATAATACAAGCAGGAGATTTGAATGGCTGTTGCTGGGTAGGAACTCGGAGGAAAGACTTTGAATCAACGCTCGGGCCCTACGGTGACAGTAGAGTAAATGACAATGGGAAAAGACTGATAGATGTTTGTGTGGAAATTGTTGATTTAACATCTCCTGTCATTTTTTTTCCTTTTTCTTCACCTGGATTCACCTGCCATCGGTGATCTTATAACGCTCGGTTATCTTACAACGGTCGGTGAATGTGCAACGATACGCTGCTTCTGTGATTCCGGCATGTGTAATTTCGGAGAGTCTCAGCTTACTTCCATCATACAGTCCACAATATTTTCCGTGGTATTTTAAACCTTTTTTATGACACAAAGAAATATATCACACAATGGTGCTAGGTTCTTATCGTAAGTTTAGTAGTTAATTATCTAATTAGAATATAATGTAGTAAGCGGCATTGTAATTTTTTTTCAAAACCGAGTCAGTAAGTGTTTACCAGCTGATTTTACAATATTACTCCTTCCTTGGAATAAACATTGTGTAGTTGTCGCCAAATATCTTGAAACATCTGGCCGTAAAGGGGGTCGATTTGCACGTAAACCAACGAATCAAAAATACACAAATTTGCGCTCTTTCTGTTGTTTACATACTTCATATTTTTATATGCAACTAGCAATCTTTGTATTGTCCGTATATAATTAAAAATGGTCGATCTATATGAAATCTTTAATTTCTATTTATAATTCCGTTCCGACTGTATGTACATCCCGTCCCTACCTTCAATATTTCCCGTGCCTTCAGTACCTTCCGTCACTTCAGTGTCTCATACTCACTTCATTATCTCCCGTCCTTTCAGTACCTCATACATCCCTTCAGTACCTACAGTCTCTTACATAGTTTAAGGACCTTCAATACCCACCTCCTTTCAGTTCCTCGCGTGCCTTCAGTGCCTCCTAAATCAATTTAGATCCTCCCATTCCTTCAGTGCCTCCTACCTCCCTTCAGTTCCTTCCGTCGCTTCCATCCCAGAAGGGAAAAAGACTGATAGCAAAAGTTCAGTTAAAATATCGGTAGCCAAACGGTTTAGTTATCTTTTATTTTACACTGTGTATATATTCTTACCTATCTTGTATATATTCTTATCTATCTTGTATATATTCTTATGTATCTTGTATATATTCTTATCTATATTGTTTATAATTCTTATCTATCTTGTATATTATATTCTAATATATCAATCTTATTAAAAGCGAATTGCACAACGAGGTAAGTTAAAACATGTATTTTTCGATCACCTTAAAAAACTTATAACGTTTTCTTATAGTTGCAATTGAGTGTATGCAATATACGTATTGCATGTTTAATTAAAAATGGAATTAGTTTTAAAACACGTAAATTTTTATAAAAAATCATAAAACATGTCGAAAGTAAACAGTGCATAGCTTTATACGCGATTTCATGAATATTTATAAATAACAATATCAAGCAAACTTCTACTGCTTGTGTTCATTGACATCGAATAATTTTCTAAAACGGTTGGATAATGTTATTTTGTATAAGAAACATGTATCGTGTATTATGTATGTTTTGGTACAATTTACTGATAGTTTTAGAAGATGATTTCATGTCGAACATTGTCTATATATATTGTCTATATATTATTATATTGAAATTTATTCATGAATCGTTAACTCAAAACGTAAAATTTCTTTGTTGTCTGTCTTTTATCTTCTGATATTTACACATTGACACTAGTATTTCCAAAACACTACTTTTTTTTGTTTCGTGTCTAAATACAGGATTATCTAAATTATAATTAGGTAATGGGTTTGATTCCGAAGATGGATTAAAAATTAAATCAACATTAGAGTCAAAAAACAAAAATGTATTCACCAGGGGCGCAAGTCAGGGGGCCAAGTCTGGTTAATCGTCGGTATGAAAACCCTCCTTGTTTACCCATATCGTGGATATGATTATTTCGCCGGTCGAACCAAACTTGCCCCCCTGGTTAACTGGCGAAATCAAAACCATCCATGTTTACCCAAATCATGGATATAACTATCTTATGGAGTTGTTTTATATCTAAAGATATTATAGAACTACATAAGATAATTATATCCATGATATGAGTAAACATGAATGGTTTTGATTCCGCCAGTTGACCAGACTTGCCCCCAGAGCTGTCACATTTTATAATACACTTTAGTGTCATTCTTTTTTACTTTTGATTTACTTTAGTTTATTCAATCTTCAGAGAAGCCAAAATACATAAAAATGAATATTTTTGAAATTTCATTAACATTACGATTAAGATTTATCACCAATGTACAAAAAAATCATGAAATAATTATGAAATGTTAAACAATTACGCCTTGTCTCTTTGGGGTAGCTACACATACAGAGAAAATTAGACGCTACATTTTTTAGAGTATTTGCAAAAAATCCTGGCTTTGTTAACATCCACGTATTGTGTTTATAATACTAGGCAGTATAATTTGTGTACGAAACAAATAAAAGAAATACAGTCTCGGTGGCAAATTGGTAGTGCGACATATTAGCAATTCAGTTAACTCAGTTCAAATCCTGATTCGAATGATTTCGTTAACACAGCACAAATATTTGATAATTTAGGGACCTTTTCCTTGCATCCATGCCCGTGAAGATGGCATTCTCACAACGTGCCCGGCCCATATCATCCTGCTTAGTCTTTTAAGGAAGATGATTAGAAATAAAAATATATTAATTAATATTCACCATTTCACATCAGTGGCTCCACAACACATGGTGGGTTATAACCTCTTCGAGAATTCCTCTCCGTTGCACCATGTCTATTGTCCACGGCTTTCACTCTACAATTCCGTACACTGAAGGTCCCTTTTCGACCCAATTCATCCATGAGCATAAAAAAGTGGAAATATTATTTTCTTTCAATATATCGTGTTGTTCTTAATTGTCGATCAAAACTTTTGCAAAAATCGTCATGATTAACTATAAAGTGCACACACGAAGCCAAATACATGATAATTACGATCATAGTCACTGGTAGGTAACTGGGTTAATTATCAATTTCGTAATGGGAAACAATTTATTAAGTGTCTCAATTTGTTATTAACAACTATCACACATCGTCAGGTAGATGTTAAAGGTTAACAATACAATCGATCAAGTAATCAAACACCTAGTAAGCATATTATTATGCACTTAGAATGTACATTTTTAACTGCGATCTACATATATTTTTTCAATTCCACTACTTGGTAGAACTGCATTAGTATTCCATAGTAAATATTGAGGGAGTACTTGTCAATTATCAACGTCGATGGTTTTGTAACTCACGGCGTAATATTTGTGTTTTTGTGAATTTACATTATCGAATTTATAGCGTAATATACTGTCAATTTAAGATTGATACCGGTTATTAATATACTGTCAATTTAAGATTGATACCGGTCATTTTCGTTCATAATCAACAGCGAAACTAAAACATAATATAAATCCATCAGTATTTTTTTTATTGCAAAGTGCATTATAAATTGGGCTTTAACCACGCTTTGACATAATGTAAATTATCGTTACTTTACGACAAATTCCGTTATATTTGTTCGCGTGTTTGCGCGGGCGCAGCTCTACAATTATAATAACTTTTTGGTTGAACTGTGGTAAGTTCATTAGGAATATTAATAAAGAAAATATTTATGTAGGTAATCGAATATTTTTATTATTGCATATGCGCAAACATTGGATTTTTTTCCTGTCGGGAGTCAAAGGTATTTTTTAACAGATTTTTAATTATCTCAATAGAGACGAAGTTGGAATATTTACTGTAGGAGAACCGGGAAATCAAGGCACCTACAGGGCTTACGACCTGCATATGGAATAGTGGATATCACTTTTGCGCAAGCGCATAAAGTGATCACGTAAAACAGCCGATGACAGGTCGTAAGCCCTGTAGGTGCGTTGATTTCCCGGTTCTCCTACAGTAAATATTCCAACTTCATCTCTATTGTGATAATTAAAAATCTGTTAAAAAATATTTATGTAGGTATTGAATATTGTTCTTTTTACTCTCCAAATGGAATAGTGGAGAGTTATGATTTAATTTTTTTATAAAAAGTTATATCACGAATATGCTTAAAATTGGGAAAACTTCACTTCTCATTAGTCTAGTCAACGAATTTCAAAAAGGGGTGTAAAGTTTATGGAGAGGGGCGGATTTTTTTATTTCAGAAATGAGTCTTTGGGAGGTTAATATCTAAAATTCAATGTTTGAAAAATCATGAAAAATGTAGACCTGTCCATACAAAAGCTCGCGGATATTGGCTTGAAACTTTGTCGTTGTTAAGAAAAATAAATTCTCTTGAACATATCGACAGTACACATACACACATAATTCGAAAACGGTTTAAGATACTATATAAAAATGTTTAAAAAATATCAGCTTCAAAAAGGTTAAAGCATTTTTTTCTCTGCAACCTATAGTTTTCGAGGAATAAGGGAAAAACCTAAAAAAGTGAAATTCTTTCCGGGTCCCCCTCTCCCTTCAGCTCATCCTCAGGGTCGTGTTCTTTTGGGATATTTACCTCCTAAAGACCCCAAACCCAATCCAAGAACCCAAAGTCAAAAATTCTGCCCTCTCTGAGCGCTCAATAATCTTTCGTTGACTGGACTATTTTATTCGATGATACTAATTCGATGATAATTTTTGACACTAGCGTCTACAATCCGCAATCACCATTCCACATTCTGTTTCCGGTTGGCTCTCTGATTGGTTGAGATCTCGTAGTATTAAGTCAAATGAGCTGTGAAAATTTATATTAAATGCGAATATTTATTATAATAATTTATAAAGCAACTCGCTCACGCGAGTCGCTATTATTATTATAGACAAACTTAAACCTAACCTAAGAATGCAGAAAAGAAAAGCTGGGACTAGACCCAACTATTATTGACCATGTTATTTTGTAATAAACTGTTACAATGATTATAAATAACATTTTTGTTTATTCTTTGTTAATATGTTATACTTATGTAGTTATTTAATGATCCTAATCTGTGGAAAAATGTTGTTGTTCTTTTTTTTCTTTACATCATAATAAATATATTTTATTGTTTTTGCCCCTCAAATAAATACGTATGTATACAAACAATTGATATAACTGTCAATAATATTTGTATTGATAGTAGCGTTGATATTTGTGAAATATATTTTCCTACGATAATATTTTCAGAAATTAATAATCTGTATATTTAGGTCAGTACAGATTTCAGAACAACACATAACGAAATATATATTATGTGTGTCTTTGTTTGTGTGTGTTGTTTTCACATCATTTTTCAATCGATTTTCATATGCGCCGTCTATTTTCATCAAACGACCTTATTCCCTGAATATCCATCTATTACATAATTGAACTGCTTTGCGCGATCTCTTATAATATAGGTACCTTGTCAATTTATAAATCTATGTATTTTGTGAATCGTGTACGCTTAAAAACTTATATGAGTATGTTGTTCGAACGAAAGGAGTCCTGTCCTCTTGGGAAGTGGAACATCAGCTGGCCTTCCATCTTTTGAGCGGTCTTCTTGGTTGATGATGTTCCTGGGTATTCTGGCCTACTTCCATTCCATCGTGGTCTATTTCTTACCCAATATGAGAAAATAAATAAAAAACATTTAAAAAACAAAATTCCGTATAAAAGTCATGATACACAAAAAACATTTCCTGTTACTACATCATTTTTCTCTTAATATGTTACAATTGAATAATCATGTAACATAATTTCTAATGATATTCAAACGTGAATCGAGTGAGTTTCTTGATTTTCAAATTGTTTTACTAAATAATTATTTTTAATTTAAAATAGGTAATCATCATTTCTAAAATGAACAAATAAATATTTATACGTATTTATGGTAAAATATATTTTTTACGTATTTATGGTTAAAGAATTGTCGATCGACAAACTAAACTTAGTAAAAATATATTATTTTCTTCTCAATATATTATTATAAAGTATAAGTTTTGTGCACCTACTGTCATGTCCTACGATAGGAGCGACATGCACGCACCAAGACACAGTGATAGCAAACACTAATGGAATCCGGGTGGCCGAATATTGGGGGCTACGAATATGATGGTGTTCCGGACACGGAAAGTTAGTAAGTACGCAGTAGCGGAAGTGCTTATAGAAGTCGAAAATCCTGGCTTGCCTGTGAATATTATGTCAAGAAATTCAAGAAATAATATTTGTTTATATGTTTTCTTACAACCAGTGGCGACAGGTAGATCGTATTTTTGATATTTTTTGGTAGTGCAATTTTTTTCCTGAATTAATAATAAATTAATTGGTATTTAATCGATATGCATTTACGTATATCTACATAGATATATACGTCTACGTTTGTATATTATGGATAAAAATGAAATAATATACATATTCAAAATATTTTACCTATTTGTAAAGAAGTTCAATCCTGCGCTGTTTCTATTTGGTAAAAACTTCAATCACTCGTTTGTTATTGATCGATATCCACAATCTAATTTGTGTTCTAATGTCAACAGTATCTAAGTTAGATAAATTTATTGTATTGCGTAAATGAATTTGTGAAGAAATAATTTCTCAGATAAATGAGCCAAATCATTAACACCCTTTATAATCCACGTAGATATAGTCGCCATCGAATAGTAAACATGGAAAACAAAATAAACTACCTATTTAATTTGTCACAACCACATAACTATGATGCCTTATCATAAAACTGCATTTTAAAAACACGAACAAAATTCTTGGTTCTAATTTTGCATTGTTGTTTAATATTTAACATTGGTCTTGGAAGTCCTCCGCGATTTATTTTTAATTTATTTTCAAAATAAGACTTATTACTTTTAATGAAAAACACATCTATTAATTTACTCGTTTTTAAATCTATGAGTTATCTGAACTATACACAAATATTTATTGATTTAGATTATCTTGTAAAAAGCGATAATATACGATATAAACAAAGTTTTGTTTCAACTGACTAAAACCTGACAAATTACTCTAATTGCGCATGCTCAATGCTCATGTATATCTTGTGTTTACATTACGAAGAAAAAAGATAACACGCGAATATTCATGTTTCAATACTAATTGCGAACATATTCGAGAGAGCGAGATAGAGATATGCATTCTAAGTACATCTAAGATATGATAATTTGGTGCAACGCACGAAATTTGTGAAATGAATGCATTGCTAGTAAGTACAAGTATCTCTTTCTCATCTAATACGGGACTATCTCTGTCTGTTCATACATACGCTATACAATAGACAATTTTAACTCGGTGCGTTATGAATATCGCACGCAGTACTAAATTAATAATATTTGAATTGCGGTAGTTACATAATATTATATCGATCGCGAAGGTATATGGACAGTGTTTACTAATTATTTTTTTTTGGAAAAATAACAGTAATTAAGTAAAGCGTAATATTATTTTTAAAACATATTTAAATATTATTTTTTACAATATATCATTTAAAAATTGGTAGTGCAATTGATCCAACGCACTTTGTATAGAGTCGCCACTGCTTACAACCATATTAAAAGATTAAAAATTAAACCGTTTGTAGATACATTATGATGCTTTTAGGGCTACACATATTATTTTAGAAAGTGATTTTAAAAATATTTTCCATGGACACTGAAATGATCAACAATGCTTTAAAAATAAAATTTTCGACATTTTCCGATTTTCTTCCAGGGTTTGCCTAGTCCGAAGGTTCCAGTCTCGCCCCTGGTAAGTAGTAGGTACTCTCGTAATTGTTTTCAAAAATTGTAGCGATAAAAAAAAATATTAAAAAAAATTGAAAATTATTAAATTATTCAATCAAAAAATACCAATTTAATTGAGCTTAATATTGCTTCTCGGGCATCTAACAGGTACTATGTCAAATATTAATTTAACACGCACTTTTTTAAAAGTTTTCACATTCTGGAGACTTAGGATGTTTATCGTCTCACAGATCCAGACTGAAAACACAATTAAAAACTTTGTCCCCACCGGAAGTCGAACCCGGGACCTTTGGATCAATAGTCAGATACCTAACCAACTGAGCCACTAAGACCGACGAGATCTAAATAAAAACGAGTGGGTTGAAGTCAACACTAAACTCTCCAAACCATAGTAAGTGTTCATTTTTTCTTTTTGAAAGGTTGACAATCTCTTAATGTATTTTTATGAAGAACATTTATATTAAATTCTTAAACAAATATAAGAATCCCAGAGGACAAAAGTTTTCACAATACACCATACACACAAAAACATTGTCATGAAACTCGTCGTATGTACTTTCTACATGATACCTTGAGAAATTTTAAGTAAAAATGCATTACTAGCAAGATGAGCATGTATGAGACAGTGTATCAATGTTGATGAGGCAATTTATAATAATAATGATAATAATTAGAATTTATAAAGCGCCGTTTAGTGATACAAGATCACTCCAAGGGCGCTGTGGCTTATTTGTTGGCTCTACTAAACAAAGCAGTCTTAAGTAATTTACTGAAGGTGTCAACACTCTGAGCTCCACGTATATCAGGGGGCAATTTATTCCATTTTAAAGGCCCGTTCACACTGAAACTGCGATCATAGTAAGCCGCTTTATTGACTCTGTCCAACTCTTAAAGAGTTGGTACTCTGTGATCCCGATGATCTCAATGAGAGTTGTCTTCCTGATAGGACATTCTTTTGACATAGTTCTTGTATGTAGTGTGGAGCCAAGTCGTTCAGAGCCTTAAACACCATCAAGCACACCTTATAGTCTACTCGTTCTGGACACTTCAACCAGTGCAGTTCATTTAGAAGAGGTGTTATGTGACATCTATATGTGTATATGTGTCAAGATAGAAGAATGCGGTGTTCGAGTGTATTTTATTTTTATTGCTTAAAAATTTTAAACAGGGGTGCTACTCATGACACATTATTAATACTTTCTTAGCTTGCCTTAATCTTATAAATGTATATGTAAATCAATACTCGATCATAGTCCAATATTAATCTTTCTCTACATTTAATCATGAAAATTTGTTGATATCTACATTTAGTATGAAGTTGTCACGAGTTGTTGTGTATATTTATAATATAATTTAATTAATTTAACTTTAAAGATTTTTAAAATCTCTAGCTAATCTTTATTTTACTGTAGTCAACTTCATGAGTCGCCTTGCAGTATAAAAATACCTCGATTTTCCAGACCCTGACAGTATTTTGAAAATTTGTACAGATGAAATCATAGAGAAAAAAATAACGGATATCTATGGAAAACTAATTAGCTCTAAGTTTAGGGACTTTTCATATATGATATCAATATGAAGTCAATCTGAATAATAGTTTGAGCTGTAGTGAGGACAAAAAAAAAAACAACGTAACTGATGAAATCAAAGGGAAGAAATTAAAAGTTGTTTATGGAAAACTAATCAGCTCTAGGTCTATACATCTCTGAAGTCGATCGGACTTATAGTTTGGGCTGTAGAGAGGACACAAAAAGGATAATCCGACGAAACTCATAGTGTGCACTCTCTACATGATATCACTGTGAAAAATTGTGAAATCATGACTATCCACTATTGTATAGTGTGGAGAGTAAAAAAAAACAATAAGTGAGTATGTAAACAAAACCAATAAATAATGAGTCAATATAGGATTGTATGGAGTTTGGGTCTATATGCATACCATATTGAAATTGTTTGATGACAAACATAAATATTAGCTAGAGTTTTTAGCTCAGGAAAACGAAAGAAAATTCCATGAGAAATTTGTGGTCCGCTGAAAAACGATCCGTGAATATGTAATATTTTTAAATCGACATTTTGGACCATCTGTTTTTGCAAATTCTGTATATAAAATCAATGTAGTATTCTGAGTATTTTTCACGCTTGATGTGTATCAATAAATTGGTATCCAACGTCATTCTAAGCGTTTGACATTGAATGTAAAATGGAACAAAATAATAACATTGTTACAAGGATTGACATTGAACATCCTATATGTATGTATGTATGTATGTATGTATGATGGCAAACATATAATAATTGATATAGTTATGTCGTGTGTTAAATATAATGATAGTTTGCATAAACAGTCAAGACGTCATCCTCTATGTCAGGGGTGGCGAACCTAGGGCACGCGTGCCCAAGGTGGCACGTTTGATAATTTGGATGGCACGCGAAAGATTTATAAGTTAATTTTTTTTTCAATTTGAAAGTTTAAAAAATCATATTTTTATTAAATAATCCGTGAATTATTAATTTATTCAAATAAACAAAATATTAAGCTGCAAGGTGTTAACAAAACAATTACTGTTATTATTGATTTAATCAAAGCATTTCAAGCAAAATTACAAATTTTGGATCGTGACGTTGTATCTAACACCTTCAAATATTTCCCAAATACAAAAAAAAAATTGCGGAAGATAAGCCAGATCAAATCAAATTAACAAAAGAATTTTCTGTAGTTATTCAATCAATAATTGACGAGTTTTCTTCAAGATTTAAACAATTCAGGACGTTTGAAAAGACTTCAAAATTTATTTTATATCCAGACACACTATCAGCAGATGACGTCAATTTTCGAATGGTTAAATCCAGAAGACATTGAAATGCAATTTATCGAATTCCAATCAAAAATAGTTGATTTGAGAAATGATTTGGAAATAATTGAAAGAAAATCGAATTGATCGATTGAATTGATCGATTAACGAACATAATTAATAAAAATGCAGAAGAAGAAATAATGAGAACTTGGAACGCCATTCCAGAAGTCTTTTGCCTTTTAAAAAACTAGCGAGAGCAATTTTATCAATTTTCTTGATAGTCATTATTTTCAAAAATGAATTTCAAAAAATGTAATACAAGGAATAGAATGACTGATGAATCCAATTGGTCGTGTGTATTAGTAAAAGTGACGAAATATGAACCAGATATTAAGAAATTGTCATCGAATGCACAACAGCAAAAATCTCATTGATAAATAACTAATGTGTACCTACTTTTAGTGATTACGATTTTATTTTTAAGAAAATCAATTGTTTTTTAAGCTTGTTAATAAAATTCAGAAAAAAATCTAATTTTTTATTTATTCTATTTTGTTTTTTTTTTGTTACTGCTTAGGCACGCCAGACAATCGAGAAATAATATTTGAGGATTTTTGGCACGCGGACCCAAAAAGGTTCGCCACCCCTTTTCTATGTTATACAAAAACAATATTCATATATAAGTATACTGATTATATTTTTCTTATGTACCTACAAAGTACCAAAGTACAATAAGCCAAATAGTGAATTTTGAAAATCTTTTACCCAGAATCCTCAAAAATGCGTTATTGAAATAAAAAAATTTAATTTTTACATCTTTATTCTGTTGATTTGATTGAAATTTGAATTTGTTTAATACTTCTCTAGTAAAATTAGTTTTATATATTTTATATATAACCCTTTTTATTTTTAAATTTATTAAAATTGTAATTTTATAATCCATAAAATTATACTTTTTTCAAGAAAAATAATTGTATGCAAAATATTACAGACTTGTGACATACATTTGATCGTATTTCATACAATATAAGGTAATAAGTCTGTATATTTATGAACATCCCGTACGCCCAAGGTCAGAGACGTTAACAAGGGTCTTTAGGAACAATTTACGCGTGGTTTATAAAAATCCCATGCTTCGAATAGTTTTTTTTCACAAAAAGATGTAGGTGTTATGATTAAATAATCTTCTTGAAACAAGAATATGTATATACATTGTCAAAATAATGCAAAAATGCTTGTAATGTAAACGAGGCGAGGTCGAGGCAAAATGGGTTACTAATCTGATGTCATCTATTAATAACTGATTGAACAAACTATAAAAATACATACATACATACCATCACGCCATGTCCCTTAGGGGGTAAGCAGAGAGAACCGAGCGCCATACTTCTCTATTTTTGCACACATTTCTGGCTTCCTTTACATCCATGCATCGTCTCACACATGCTCGTCGATTGTTCAAATTTTTTATGTTTCCTTCTTTTAAAATATCATTCACATGGTCATGCCATCCCTTTCTGGGGCGACCTCTGCTATTCACTCCATCTCTTGCACCCATGTATATTTTTTTGGTCAGTCGTTCATCTTTCATTATTTCAATATGTCCAAACCACCTCAAGGCATTCACTTTCATTTTACATATAAAATCCTTCTTTATCTTGCATTCTTTCTTTATGTCCTCATTTTTTATTCTATCATATATCGTTCTTATTATATACTCTTAGTGATCTCATTTCTTCAGTATTTATTCTACTTTCATGTAACTTTTTATACCTTTTAGATGATGAAGAAAATTAAAATTAAATGATGGTTAAATATTTTTATAGTTACATATACGCAAACATTGGATTTTTTCCCTGTCGGGAGTCAGTAATATTTTATGAGAATCCCGGTCTTACAAATAGTCAAAGAAATTGTAGGTATTCATTAATTCAGATTTATACAAATTGAAAGTCGTTACAAATGAAGACTACAGGAATGATCTTGTTACATACATAATATGATTGATTGAATACAATTATTTTGTTTACATTTACTGAGAATTAATCTTTGAACTATTATAAATGAAGAAAATTGCAAGAATTTGCTATTTGTAATAAGTTAATAAATCATTGAGAGAGAAAAATGTGTTCATTTTGTTATTGTTGGAAGCGCACCATCGATACGTTGTATTTTTCCGTTCCTTAATAGAAAATTTGAACGATTCGTTCATAATGAACGATTTATATAAAACAATAGCAACATAAATTCGTTTGACAGTTATTTTCTTTTTCTTCTTGTAGGTTTTGGAAACCTGTTTTTTTTTCAGGAAGCTTCAGCCATCTCTCCATCTCTTAGGTGGTCTACCTTGTGGTCTTGTGGAGATAATTTTGAGTAACCTGATTCATATGAGTAACCTGAGTTATTTAATGTGTTATTTTTAAGGTACATTTGTGATGTGACAAACTAAATGTCATTTTGATACTCGCTCCGACACGGGTATGTTCCCAGTGAAGCGGGTGTCGGTCGCACATAAAAAATAAAAAACAAGTGTAAAGAATTAAAATAAAAAAAAAAAATTAAAAATAAAAATATTTTCCTATTGCCTAAGTATAATACACCGTACGATCGCTAATTGCGACTCTTGCCACGAAAAAAACTTCATTAGAAACATTAATTATTTGATATGAAACGTTACAAAATTGGCTTTATTAGACTCATTATTATTTAGTATAAGTGAGCGACAGTAAAAAAATGCATGGCACGAAAAGTAGCTAATAGAGCCCTCTAGATAGTCTAGATTGACGATCTCGACACCATAGTGCGAAAATAACAATCGACGAATGTGAATGGAAGATTTACACTCGTAGACTGTCATTGACTTCAGATCTTTAAAAGCATCAAAGATGTGACCAAGATATTTAAAAAAAAATTACTTAATGGGAATCTTGCTATAGAAAGGCAATATAACTATGATAGAACTTCTTAAAGGCTTTAAAATTGTACTTCGAAATCACAAAATCCGCATTACCAATGGGACCCCTCTTGTTATAACGATTGGAGGAGTGCTGTCCCAAAATAAGTAGTGTTATTTTTTAACTCATCAAGTGGCCCCGTTTTTATTTGAATCGATAGGTACAATTTTATTATGTGGCATTAGAGTGAACGAATCAGGTTTGAACGATATTCAACATGACTACTGGAGTACCTAAAGTATGTAAGTAACAAATATTATAAAGTTAACAAAACAAATGCTTCAAGGTTTATTAGTGACCAGAATTTAAATGAGAATACGTCTGCAGTAGGTACTCGTAGACTTCGCAACGTGTGAACCAATAACAAGTGCGGAATAATGACACTTCTCCAGTTGTAATTCAAGAAGCGATTCAATGGTTAATTGTTTTTTTTATTGTCTGTTCGATTGCGTTCGATTCTCTATGGTCTGCTTTATACGGATAAAGCTTAATAATTTAATCCCTCTTTTGAATTTCCAAATTTTTAAAAAATTTCTTAATTTTCCTTCTTCCTTAGCCTAATGCCGTCTACTGTTCTGAAGCAGTTACCTGTAAATTTGTGAAATTATCTGTATCTTCAATCCCGAAAAGCAATGATTGCATAAGAAATATTTTTTGAAAATATATTTTTCATCTGCTGGGAATGAAACCCACGACGCTTGCACATAAGTCAAACGATAAATCACTATGACACGGCGGTTAAATGTTTAAAAATAAAGCAATACACAATAAGAGTTTTTCTATGACCAAAAATGAGTTTTATTAAATTGTTGTTTAATCAAAATTGAGTTTCTGCGAAAAATAAAATCCTCTTATGACATTATTAAGGAGTAGTAAAATCAATAAACAGAATGTTTGCGTAAGAGATACGCTCGGTACAAAATATCGACCGAAAATTCGGTTTCAGCTTCATGTCAGCTACTAACAACGCCCAAAGTTAACTATTGTCCTCATTTCTTACTCTATCATACATCGTTTTACCACATATTCGTCATAGTGATCTCATTTCACCCGCTGAAATTCCACTATCATGCGACTTCTGCCATGTCCATGTCTCACTTGTATACATTAGAGTCGGTATGACTATACCTTTGTATAGCGCGAGCTTTGCTTACCTCGAAATAATTGAGTCAGCTATTACAGATCTTAATGCACCATTCACTCTATTTCCTGCCGTTACTCTCCATTCAATATCCTACAGCACTACCCCACTACCTCAGTCTCTGTGTACTTGGATTGCGAATTTTTTAAAAGATCGCGAAGTCATAACTGTAGTAGACGGTTGCTCTTCTTCTCCCCATTCCATCAATGCGGGAGTCCCTCAAGGGTCCATTCTATCTCCAACCCTATTCCTCCTACATATTAATGACTTGCTCTTACGCGCCCCCATCCACTGTTACGCTGATGACAGCACAGAAAGGAGATCGCGATTTCCTTCCTGTGCTGTCATCAGCGACCACTTCCACGCCGGAGACGCTATAGGACCCATTAGTCCTGTTTCACCTCCGGATGACAGCACAGTCCATGACAATTTCTCTTTTGACAAACCTCCTAAACAGAGTGAAATATCAGAAGCCCGGAAAGACCTTCATCAAAAAATAAATAGCTACCTCCACTCAATCAATACCTGAGGTGAAAGTAATCTTGTTTCATTTAACGTCTCAAAAACCCAAGCCTGTCTAATTTCTGCGAAGAGAAACCCCAATGAATTGCAAGTGTCTATCAACGGAAGCACCCTACCTAACAGCAGCTCTATCGACCTGCTTGGAGTATCTATAACGAACCAATTACACTACAAGGGCTCCATCGAAGCTAAGGTGAAACTCGCCTCCAAAAAATTGAGCGTACTATATAGAGCGCGTAGATATTTTACTAAGACCCAGATCTGTATACTCTACAAAGCGCAAATACGTCCAATTATTGAATATGGCAGTCACCTCTGGAGCGGCGCCCCCCAATACCTACTGAATACCCTCGACGCTGTCCAAAGGCGTGCTATACGTCTGATTGATGATCCATCACTGACTGATGGATTGCAATCACTAGAACACAGACGCAGAGTCGGTATTTTAAGTTTATTCTATAGATACCACGGGAATTGCTCAGAAGAACTTGCATCTTTGGTCCCTCCTCCACCCACTCGCAACAGAGTCACTCGCTTCACTCAATCGCAGCACCCATTCACAGTGGACCTTCAACATATACGAACAAGTCGCTTCTCGAACTCCTTTATTAATACAGCAGCCCGACTGTGGAACGATCTTCCGAATTCTGTGTTTCCACCTTCGTACAACCCGGGTCTTTTTAAAATCCGAATTAATAAACTCTTTTCTAGATTGCAAACCCCTCCCAACGCTACGTAGTGCGCTTCTTCGGAAGAGTAAAATGGATCCAAATCCTAATAGCTGGCGTCCCCTACGTGGACATGTTAAAAAAAAAATCTTTTTTCAATCTTCCATCAAGCTAAAACTATACTACAATATACGAGTATGATGATTTGAAATAAAAAAGTTGCCAAAATACTTGTAACAATCATCATATCAGCAAACATGACTATCAAATTACGTACCTACTTAATTTATTGATCATTGTAATTGACACGTTCTAGCTTCATAATAATACCCATTCGATTGTTGTACTGAAACCTCCGTTCATTACAAAACTTTATTATTGGAAATGTAAAAGATCTAAAGTGTGTTGATTCGGGCCTAGCCAGCCGAAACGGTCGTCTGTGAAAAGGAAAACACATATTTGGAACTACAATCAATTTGTTTGATTTAAAAAAAAACTCATTAGATGGTCCCACAGATCCAGACTGAAATCACAATTAAAAACTGTCCACAAAGGCCGAAAGTCTTCTGTCTCTCTGCCACTTATAATATTCGGTCGCGATATGTTTTCGGCCGATATTCGGTTTGAAGTCAGCCTAACGTAATTTGTCAGCTTTTTGGTCGGTCGCTACTTAAAACGTTGTGTTATGTAACTCATGACATATTGCGTAAGGTATTACTTTTCAGTACCATCCCTATATATAAATATTATGATAATATACAAAAGGTACCTGCTCTTGGATTCTGATAATAGTGATAATACATACCTAATAATATTTAATATTAGGTACCACAACAAAATTACGCAATACATTTTATTGGATATCCAGTTGGAATATTGATTTATTAACGATAACAATGGATGAAATGAGATAATTAAGCCTATTGATAACAGTCGATCGTTGCATAATCAAAATGAAACATATTATGTACCTACCTTATAAGTGGATTTTTTTATTTTTTTTAGTGAAAAATACTTTGATTGGTTTGTTTACTTAATGGTGTGGTAGTGTAGGTACTCACTTTTTATGTTAACAAATGAAAATAATACCGAACACAACAATTTAAAACTTTTCTGCATTTAAATTTACTTGGTTTTTTTCCTTTTATTTGAATTGAACCTTTTAAGTTTTTTAAATTAAACTTTTACGAGCTTCAATAATTTATTTAAAACTAAATTTGTTCCTTTCGTTAGGAACATGAGATTCAAGAATTGATTTAAAATAATATGTGATCCATTCCTTACATGAGATTCAAGAATTTGTTTAAAACTAAATTTGTTCCTTTCGTTAGGAACATGAGATTCAAGAATTTGTTAAAAACTAAATTTGTTTCATTTTTTAGGTACACGAGTTTCATGAATTGAACCTAACGAATCTTACTTAAACATTTTCTAAATTAAACATAAATATGCTTGTCTTATTTAACGAAAGCAGTCGTGGCAAGATTTCGAACTCGCAACCACTCGATTACTAACTCAGCGCGCTAACCGCTCTGCTACCACCATCTGCATCTAGTTCTATTTATTAGATTTAAGAATTAAAAATAAATTCGTACCATTTGCTATATGAGATTCAATAATAATAATAATTAAAGACTTTTATTGAGTTAAACAACGTGGCGGACTTGTTGCCCGCAGGCAATTTCTACCAGTTAACCACCAATACTTATTGTTTTAAAACCAAAATCATTCCATATGTTTCATGAGATTCAAAACTTATTATTTTAAAACTAAATTTGTTCCATTTGTTACATGATACTCAATACATATTATTTTAAAATCAAATTCATTTAATTAATTATATGTATTCAAAATTTATTGTTTTAAACTAAATTTGTTCTATTTTTTATATGAGGTTCAATAATTATTGTTTTAATACTGGATTCGTTTAATTTGCTTTATGAGATTCAAGAAATTATTTAAAACTAAATTCGTTCCATTTGTGACATGATATTAAATACTTATTCTTTGATAACAAAATTTGTTACATGAGATTCAATACTCAATTGTCCCATTTGCTATGCGAGATTTTAAAAAATATTTAACCAAATTGTTCCATTTGTTCCGTGAGATTCAATACCTATTGTTTTAAAACTAAATTCGTTGTATTTGCTATGCGAGGTTCAAGAATTTATTTCAAACTTAATTTGTTCCATAAGATTCAAGAATTGTTATAAAACAAAATATTATTTTATTCATGATAACTCTACTTTGACATGATCTATATAGTAATATGACATGTGTTTAAAAAAACGAACAAGACGTATCACAAATGAGTAAATATTATAGTGAGTATGTTGATGGTAGACTAGGCGCGCACATGCTAATCCGATTATGCGAATGTCGGGCACGCGCCCCACTAGCACGCACGCCACGGGATGAGGAGACTACAAGAATAGGTGGTTCATTCCATTTCCACCTTCTTTCTACCTTCCTCTCGAAGAGTGGAGATTCATTCACACCGGGCGGACTGGTTTTTAGCAACGACTACTGTAACCGACTGGTTTCACAACATTACCTACCACTCGTCAATAATTAGGGATGGCCAAAAACTTTTTGATAATATAATATTTATACCATTTTTTTGTATTTTTCTGATTGTTTTTCTTTTCTGTTTACGTTTAATTATTAATCGAATATTTTTATTATTGCATATGCGCAAACATTGGATTTTTTTTTCCCTGTCGGGAGTCAAAGATATTTTTTAACAGATTTTTTTTAATTATCTCAATAGAGACGAAGTTGGAATATTTATTGTAGGAGAACCGGGAAATCAAGGCACCTACAGGGCTTACGACCTGTCATCGGCTGGTTTACGTGATCACTTTATGCGCTTGCGCAACGTTCACCAATTATGCCTTTTAATGAGATCCCTATCAATTCAATTTTGAAAGTTCTATATATTGTAATACTGAAATTCTTTTCGCTTGAAAATAAGGAATTTTTACTACAGCCATCTATGGGTGAAATTATGAACAACAATCTTATTATTTTTATTTATTTTGTTGGAACGCCATCTATTGAGAGAATTGGTTTTTTTGTAAATAATGAAAGCTACAATTCTTATATCTGAGGTGACAATGCATTTTTCGCATAGAAGTCACCCCTGAATTGCGCCAGACTTATAAGGTCATTTTTGTCTTATTTACCTACTTGTACCAATGTGCAAAGACTTTGCACATTGGTACAAGTAGGTAAATAAGACAAAAATGACCTTATAAGTCTGGCGCAATTCAGGGGTGACTTCTATGCGAAAAATGCATTGTCACCTCAGATATAAGAATTGTAGCTTTCATTATTTACAAAAAAACCAATTCTCTCAATAGATGGCGTTCCAACAAAATAAATAAAAATAATAAGATTGTTGTTCATAATTTCACCCATAGATGGCTGTAGTAAAAATTCCTTATTTTCAAGCGAAAAGAATTTCAGTATTACAATATATAGAACTTTCAAAATTGAATTGATAGGGATCTCATTAAAAGGCATAATTGGTGAACGTTGCGCAAGCGCATAAAGTGATCACGTAAACCAGCCGATGACAGGTCGTAAGCCCTGTAGGTGCCTTGATTTCCCGGTTCTCCTACAATAAATATTCCAACTTCGTCTCTATTGATATAATTAAAAAAAATCTGTTAAAAAAAAATTTAATTATTAAGGTTAATTTTTTTGTATTAAATAACATGTAATCTTAGACCAAATTGAAAAAGTTCTACCTCGACACCAGAACCAGAACCAGAACCGACTCGTCAAGTGAGGCAGTTAATTTACAAATAGGAACAATTGTACGATTGAGACACATGAAGTACAAATTTGGTAATAACTACTAACATGAATTGGATACTTTACAGACAAGACGTAGGACCTCAGACTTAATGTACCTTTATGACATAATAAACTCCAATATTGTCTGTACAGACCTTCTGAAAAATACTTACTTCAACATACCAAACAGACGAACAAGGCACACTTAAAAGTTCTTTTTAGCAAAAAAAAAAAAAATACTAACGCCTCTCAGAATTCGCCATTGTACTGATGCCTTACGACATACATTATTCTGTAGGTATGTCCAGGACCCTTTTCAGAAACATTAGACAGGTATACTTCATTGTTCTGCAGTGAGTACATGTAATATGAAATCAAAAGTCGGCTGATTAATTTACAATTACCTATTTTATTCTTGTTTATTATATTGTTAAATTAAAATAAAATTTTTGTACGTTGCATTTGTCAGTCTCTTGAATTCTTGGTACTCACTACATCTCACATCTCTAAGAATTAAATAATTTCAAATAATTATTTTTTTTAATTACATAGGGCACTGGTTATAGGGCAGTCAAAAATTAGTGGTATAACTACGATCAAGGCCACATCGCCAAGGAGTTGAATTATTTGAACTCTTTGTGGAATATCTGAATGCTGGTATTTAAATTATATTTTTTTCTTAGTATAGTGTCCTAACCCAATCAGTGAATGAATTAATAAACTCTAAAAAATGACACTTGTTCAAATGACACTGTCAAAATTTTGTGAATGCATAAATAATTGTTTTGTGACATCCTTGAATGCAGTGGCATACGTTCGTAATTCTGTGCGCCTGAAGATGATACACTGGCGGTATGACACGCTACATAACCTCGCCACTCTGCAAGGCAGTCAAATTGCTTCTACACAATATAATAATATCACCTAGTACACATAGAGGTTGTTGCTGTTAATGGATTTAGACAGCTATGTCAAGCAATTAATAAACCAGATTATACAATCTTGTATTTGCTACTTTTGGGGGTTAATCATTATGATGTAAGGATCAGATATCAGATGCTGATTTGGTATGATACACGATTAGTTTATTTGATAATACTACTTGTTAATATTGAGCACCGCGAAACAATATTAATGTTTCTACCTACATAAAAAAAATACAATTTTTAATATCTACATCTTATGAGGTAATCGATTTGATACATGGTGTTGTAGATTAGAGTATAATACCTACAGGCATAGCCTAGTAGAGTAGCCTAATCCAAAAATTAAAATATATAAATGTATACACTTATGACAAACTTAACTTTTTCTTACTTATAGTATAACTTATAATTTTTATTAACTACTGTATAAAGTTATATTGTACTTATTGTTATTGTTATACTTGTAAAAAGGATTTTAATAAATAAATAAATAAATTTAAGTTTTATTTAAGCAACCGTTCAAGTATTTTAATTTAGCGAGATAAAACAAACAAACACAAATAAGTATCCATTCATTAAGAAATGTATAAATTCTTCTCAATTAAAATATCAACCTGTTCATAATCAAAATTAACATCCTTGTCATAATGGTAAGCTGTTTGACTCCTTTGCCGGGTTCCTGAATTCGATAGCTAGGATTTTTATCCGGAAATAACTGATTCCAATTTTTTATTATTTTATTTTATTTTCTGTCAATTTTTATTCTGCTTTTTATATATAAAGCCAATATCTTGTTCCTAATTAATCAAATTGATATATTTTTTCGAGCTTCTGTTTGTGTAGAAAATATATGAGACAATATGATTGTTTTTATTAACATTTTTTTAACATCTCAATAGAGACGAAGTTGGGATATTGTAGAAGAACCAGGAACTCGAGGCACCTACAGGACTTACGACCTGTCATCGGCTGGTCTACGAGATCACTTTATGCGCTTGCGCAACGTTCACCAATTATGCCTTCTTATTGAGTTCCCTTATCAATGTAATTTTTTGAAAGTTCTATATATTTGAATAGTGTGTAACATTTCACCTGAAAATAAGGAACTATACTATTGCTATCTATGCAGTAACGGAAAAGCGTTTTTGTAACGCCATCTATTGAGAAATAAAGAAATTAGTTTATTTGTAAACAATGAAAGCAACAGTACTTATATATCCCAACTTCGTCTCTATTCAGATGTTAAAAATTTTTTTGTCAATAAATATATCATTTGACTGCCGAAAGGGGAAATAATCCAATGTTTGCGTATATGCAATTAAAAAAATATTCAATATGATAGTTCTTGTTATTTTTTGATTTTTTGTATATCTGTTACGGATTTTTACATATTATATGTTTTATGCTCACACTTGGTGTATATTTTTTCTACTCTTCCTTCCTGTATTTGTAAATAATCTAATATGATTTCAAATAAATATAATGTAAACGTTGTTTTTTATTAAGTTTCCAATTACAACAAGCATAGCGCTATTTCCATCAATCACTGATCTACACATAAAATTAGAATAATCCCAAACATTCTCAACTGGTTTGAGCTAGAATTACTAAAAATGTATTTATAAAATTATCTGTATTACGTTAGAACATTTCAATAGGGATCTCAAACTCTTACTAGTGAACGGTCGCAAATACGTTATTTTAGTGCGTGTAACGCAAATGTGTTATTTGAGTGCACGAATCGCAAATACTTGCGTAATTTAAATGCGTGAATCGTAAATACGTTATTTGAATGTATAAATTGTAAAATAAAAAAAATATGTATTGAAATCGCAGAAAATATTTTTATTTTATTTTATTTAAATATATTTTTATGATATAATTAAAATAAATAAATATCTTAGTATCAACTACGTTTGAGTATTTAAATGTCAACTACAAGGTGTTTCAAAAGAAAGTTTATATTTGTATTCAGAGCGTTATGTGGAGATGTTAGACGACTTCTTGGTACCTGAACTGCAAAACTTTCCTGGCTATAACCAAAGAAGATGGTTCCAGCAGGACGGAGCAACGTCACACACGTCCAATACATCTCTGCCACGTGAAATTTTCCCAGGCAAATTGATCTCCAGGAGAGGTGATATAAATTGGCCTCCACACAGTCCTGATTTAACTCCTATGCACTTTTTCCTATGGGGTTATCTCAAGTTTACGCGAGTAAACCGACTTCTCTGGTGCATTTGAAAGAAAATATCCGTCAAAAAATGATAGCAATCACTGAGTCCACCTGCCGAGCCGTCATAATAAATTTTACTGTCCGATTAAACGAGTGGTGCGAACGCGAGGGTCTACATTTGGACGAAATTATTTTTAAGAAATAAATTCCCAAATTGTGTACTTTAATAATTAATAAACATTTTTTCAATACACGGCTAACTTTTTTTTTAATCGATACACTAAATATAAACTTCCTTTTGAGACCCCTGTATTTTTATTATATTAATTCAAATGTGCCACAAGGAAATTGCTGCCACGTATAAAGATTTTATATATTTATGAATTTAATCGCATAAATATAATTTTATGAAATGAATCGAAAAATATGATTTTATGAAATGAATAGCAAAAACGACATTTTAGTAAACGAATCACAAATATTTTGTTGAAAATATACTTATTGGAGTATACGATATTGGATCGTAGAACATTTTTTGTTCAACGATGATTTGCAGAAAATAAATGTTCTAATATGTAGATTGTTGAAGTTTACGATAGTGGAATGGGTTGTAGAAAATACATTTAAGTATATAAAATCAACATTTTCAGATAATTCTATGTAGAAATTGGGTAGCAGAAAATACACGTAAATGTGGATTATAGAAAATACACGTATATGTGGATTATAGAAAATACACGTATATGTGGATTATAGAAAATACACGTATATGTGGATTATAGAAAATACACGTATATGTGGATTATAGAAAATACACGTATATGTGGATTATAGCAAATACACGTATATGTGGATTATAGAAAATACACGTATATGTGGATTATAGAAAATACACGTATATGTGGATTATAGAAAATACACGTATATGATTACTGTTGGAGTATTTGATAGTGAATTCGTAAAAAATACACGAAGACGTTGACCCTTGTAGCAGGGGCGTACCTAGAACCTTCGGACTAGGCAAACCCTGAACGAAAATTGGGAATTTTTTTTAGCATCGTTGTTCGCTTGAGTGGCCATTAAAATATTTTATAATCACATACCAAAATAATGTCTACATTTGTGGCCCTATCAAGCATCGTTTCTACATAAAGTACAATTTTTAATCTTGTAGTATGGTTTAAATAAAACGGTCATAAAATTATTATGTCTTGAATTTCGTAACATAATATTCATAGGCAAGCCAAGATTTTCGGCTTCTATAAGCAATTCCGCTACTGCCTTGTAGTACCTATTCTACAATGGATCATAGAACATTTATTAGGTGACCATAGATAATAATAAAATTTTGTTACTGTCCGTGTTCCTCGGGTTTGACATATCTGTCGTTGTATTGACTCCGAGGGCCGCCAACGCAACGGCTCGCTGGTAAACTAGTTTTTCCCACATTCCTACCATTTGTATATGGGTGGATAGTTGAAGTAAACCAGCGGCGTTTGTGTGATTGTGCGATTATCAACATTATAGCCGTATTAATTGGGCAAATATTTACTTGACACTGAATATTATAAATGTAAGGTGATATCAACCGGTCCATCGCATCCATCGTGTCAGACGGATGTTGTGGAGATTAGATGTGTTGTCTGTGTGTGTGTGTGTGTGAAATTATCTCACGGATTTCTGACCATAATTATGTATAACCATCATGCTCACAATACAAACAGATTAGTATCATGTGTTTAGTTTGCCATTCCGTTGATGTTCGTATTGAGCGATATACGTCGATGCTGGAGACGAATTTAAGTTATTAATATTACTTTTAATCAATCATAAAAAACATGGTTTGAAATTTATTGGATGATTTAATGATATCTTAATTATATTCTGTTAACATGAACCAACAGATCCACTGAACATGATGGATGCGAATTTACAGAGTCAATTACCAAAACCAATTCACCAATAGGTCATTGTGAGAACTTAGAAACCTACACCGGCCGTATTATGTATTATGAGAAACTCATGAGACCCAACTGTTGATTTCGTTAGTATGTGTAGATGAAGAATACGTACCAAACTATAAAACCTCAAATACAAATTATTTAATATTACAAAACTTGTATGTTAGTATACGATTGAGTCCCTTAGTCCCTTTTTTTACCCCGAATAGGAAAACGGCTTGATGGTGTGTTAACATAATACTGCGAGGCCTTTAAGTTGGTGTATTTTGACTTCAAAGTTGGAAAACCCATGCAAAATGTCCACTACTCCATACAATTCTCTTACAGGGGACAAAAGTTCAAACTGTCGATTTATTAAGAGAAATAAATTCTCTTGAACAAATTGACAGCTACATACTT
This sequence comes from Molanna angustata, assembly GCA_963576475.1. Classification (NCBI taxonomy): domain Eukaryota; kingdom Metazoa; phylum Arthropoda; class Insecta; order Trichoptera; family Molannidae; genus Molanna; species Molanna angustata. The sequence goes on from OY754973.1 coordinate 16,204,049, forward strand.
AGGTATAGGTAAGATTGAGCTTGGTGAAATTAGGTTATGTTTGGTCTAAGTTAGGAACACATATTTTTTATTGTAGATAAATCTGGATGACAAAATGTGGTGTGATCGAATCTGACTATTTTTAATCGTTTTGGATCTATGAACCTAGCATACTACTATATTGTAAATTGTACACAAAACGTGTAAGTAATTCATAACATGTTTAATAATTATTTATTCTTATAATTTAATGAATCCACAGTAAATCTAATTGAATCGATTTCTCTACCGACTACGGTACTAAATTGATTTTTTAATGTATTCACAGGATATCCTATGCATATTTCTGTAAAGTGCAACGCAAAAACATATTTTTTGCCAACACCAATAAAACTAGGTACTACAAGGTATGGAATTAATTATTAAATATTTGATTGTCAGTATAGATATTTTAGCCACTTGCGTACATACTGGAGTATTTTAAAATTGTGGTTCAATTCCTTTCGGAAATAGTAAAATTATATAAGGCTGAGTATATTTTTGATCATCATAGCCATGATTTTCAGCTTATTATTAAGGTTTATTAAAAATAATCAATTTATTTTTTTATTAATAAAAATTAACAATATATTTTTTTACATATTATTATATATGATGGATCACTATATATGGTTTCAAAAGGATGCTTAACGCATATTATAATTTTTGATTTTTACTTTGCTTTGTTTATTTTTGTTGTTTAAATTGAATACTGTTTATTTTTTTCCTTCTTTTATGTCTAGTTTTTTTCATCATTTACCTCTATTTTCTTTTATAATTTATTTATTTATTTACGGCAAGTTGCCTTTTACAAACATGAACAAAAATTAAGTACACACATTGAATTACAAAACAATATAATAAAAACAATCATAAACACATTTAAAAAAGAAAAAGAAGAACTATAACAAAAAAAGTAAATATAAAAAATAATATTAAGTGGAGAAAAAAAAATACAATTTAAAATAAAAGATATAGGTACTTAGGTTGAGACATAAAAATCATTAAAATATACTAAAATAATATACCTACGCACTTAGAAAAAAAGAAAAAATAATAATAATGTAAAAAAATAAAAGAACTATAAAAACAAACATATGGGTACATACTTGGGAAAATAAAAACTAAATGATGAAAATAAAAACTAAATGATGAAACAAAATAAATAACAAAAAAAAATATAATAGGCAAACAAAAAAAAAAATTTGCAAATATTAAAAAAAAAAGAATCTAAATTACAGAAAATTTTTAAAATATCACATTTCAAACGAGATTACATTGTTAGCAGCGATTGACTGTTTTTTATAAAACATTGATGTTAGTTCGTATTTAAATTTATGAAAGGAAGTGTTAAAAAAATCAAATGACCGTGCATATATATTTCCCAAGTTCTGAATTCGATGTATTGGTGTATAATAGTGTGCTAAATTTGTAGTATTTTTACAATAGAACGGAAGATGATTTCTAGTTTATCTATTTGATACATTGAAATTTATTAAGAATAGTAATTCTGGACAGTCTAACTGATTATGTTGTTTTATATTGTTCTTCCTTTAACTACTTACGTTTTTTTATTATGTACCTATATAATCGATGTATTTTCACTTATTGTTGTTTTGTTGTGCCTACATTGTTCTATTTATCCTGTATTTTTTTTGTAAATGCCATTTTAAGGGCGTATATATAATAAATAAATAAATATATCCACCTCACTAGGCTTTGCCTGTACCGAGGTGAAATATTTCACAATCACATCAATACATTTATATACAATATTTACATATTATTATATATCCACCTCACTATATAGGCTTTGCCTGTACCGAGGTGGAATATTTCACAATCACATCAATACATTTATATACAATATTTACATATTATTATATATCCACCTCACTAGGCTTTGCCTGTACCGAGGTGGAATATTTCACAATCACATCAATACATTTATATACAATATTTACATATTATTATATATCCACCTCACTAGGCTTTGCCTGTACCGAGGTGGAATATTTCACAATCACATCAATACATTTATATACAATATTTACATATTATTATATATCCACCTCACTAGGCTTTGCCTGTACCGAGGTGGAATATTTCACAATCACATCAATACATTTATATACAATATTTACATATTATTATATATCCACCTCACTAGGCTTTGCCTGTACCGAGGTGGAATATTTCACAATCACATCAATACATTTATATACAATATTTACATATTATTATATATCCACCTCACTATATAGGCTTTGCCTGTACCGAGGTGGAATATTTCACAATCACATCAATACATTTATATACAATATTTACATATTATTATATATCCACCTCACTAGGCTTTGCCTGTACCGAGGTGGAATATTTCACAATCACATCAATACATTTATATACAATATTTACATATTATTATATATCCACCTCACTAGGCTTTGCCTGTACCGAGGTGGAATATTTCACAATCACATCAATACATTTATATACAATATTTACATATTATTATATATCCACCTCACTATATAGGCTTTGCCTGTACCGAGGTGGAATATTTCACAATCACATCAATACATTTATATACAATATTTACATATTATTATATATACACCTCACTAGGCTTTGCCTGTACCGAGGTGGAATATTTCACAATCACATCAATACATTTATATACAATATTTACATATTATTATATATCCACCTCACTAGGCTTTGCCTGTACCGAGGTGGAATATTTCACAATCACATCAATACATTTATATACAATATTTACATATTATTATATATCCACCTCACTAGGCTTTGCCTGTACCGAGGTGGAATATTTCACAATCACATCAATACATTTATATACAATATTTACATATTATTATATATCCACCTCACTATATAGGCTTTGCCTGT